>PGWS01035034.1:0-26924 GCA_002896235.1 Cicer reticulatum
AAAAACCCTAATTGGACAAGAATAAGCCTAGGGAGGACGAAAATGACCTAAATGTTCATCCAATGACACAAACACATCTATTGGATGTGAAGTAACAAATGTCGATTTAACAAGAAGGGGGTTTGAATTGTAAAATATGCCTTTTAAAAATTCCCTGTTAAAACTTATGAAATAACCTCCAAGAATGATCTGGTTATAAAACAGAAAACAGAGAACGTTCCTTGGTTTATGTTATAAAACGAGAACGTTCTTTAATTAGCAGCAAATCAAGTTTATATTTTATCTCAAAATGAATTAACAGCAGTATAATAAAGAAGGAGAAAAGGAAAGAGAATACCAACACAAAGATTTATCCTGTTCACCCAACGTGGGTTAACGTCCAGTCTCACACTGTGAGATTTTTCACTAGTGGTTTAAAATGAAGAACCTTCTTAGTCTTACACACCTAGAATAACTCAACCTTGAATCTATTTCTTTCTTAATTATTTTCCACCCAGAAAGCAATCACAACACCTATCTAAACTTGATAGGAAGCAATCTCAAACAAACTATAAAGAAATCTTTATATTGTTAGTCTTTACAAATTGTTGAATTTGGATAGAATCAAGATATTGCTATCACTCTTGTTTTGAGATAGATTTTACAGAGTATCTAATGACAATTTCGCAGTCTGATATGTGAATGTGCAGCAGTGGCTTGTTTCGCAAATTGCAGAATGATTTTGCCTCTGTTTTTTCAGAATTTCATAAAGTAAGTGTGATTGTATAATGTTGATTACTTAGCACTTGATTTTCTTGCTGAGAACTGAGATAATGGCCTCTATTTATAGGCTGGAGATTGTGATAAGCTGTTGGCAGAGGCCAGCTTTTTGACTAAAACATTATTTTTTAGAATAAAAAATAATGGTTCTATGAAAATCAGCTTTTTGACTTTTGATGTTTTAGCATTGAAAACACTATGTCTTTCTTTGACATTTTCTCATTGATCTTGGATGGACATTATCTGTCATTGAGTTGAGTGAGTAGAGGAGGTTGAAGAAGATTTGAAGCGATTGCAGACTGAAACAGAGAGGAAGCAAGGCCGCTGTTGATGTGCAGAAACGGAGAATGATTAACAGTTCGTTGGTTTATCAGTTGAACGTTCTTGAGCTTCAATATCATTCTGGAGTCCGTTTTGAATGTTCTGTCCTTTCCTTGTCTGTCTTGTCATATACCCATTTTGATCAAGTTTTCTTGACTTGAATTTTGGAGTTCAAGCCGTCATGGACTATTGTCCATTTTAACTCTGATCTCTGCGATCGGAATATCCTTTTTGAGTCTTGATTATTGCAAAAACTTGCATCCTTGCCATGTACTTGTTAGATATGAATATTCCAGAGCAGATCTTTGTTAATGATGTAGATAAACTTTTGAACAACATGCTGTGATAGAATAGTGTCGGTGAAGCTGAAGATCATTCACTCTGTTTATGATGCAGAATGAATTTGTTGTGTCTTTTCTTGTATTTGCTTGATTCTGCTCTTTAATAAAATCACCAAGACACAAGTTAATTAACATAACATTAGAATCATAATAACATCTTGATTAACCGTTGTTATTTTCATCAAACTTTAAAAATAGAGAGTTTGCTCAACAATCTCCCCCTTTTTTATGATGACAAACATGTTAATTTAGATTTTTAATTTGATTCTAATATAAGAGCTGTAAAGCTCCCCCTCAATTTTGTGCATTTGTTAATTCACATAAAATAAATATTTGAATGCAATAGAAAGAGTTTCATTAAAGATAACAAAAGTTCATTAATATTGGCAAAGATACATCAAAAGGGCAGAACAACAACAAGAGAGCAATACAGAATAAAAGAATATAACTTAATTCTCCCCCTTGTCATCCAATAAGAGACACAGGGATAGACTAAGATGCTAGGGAGGGAGAAGATCCTTCGTAGGAGGAGGATTTTCCAGCAGGAGGAATCTGAGGGGAGGGGCCCCGATGAGGAGGCGGAGGGTGGAATTCCCAGCTTGGGAGCAAGATGATCAGCCATCCAAGTTCTGAGTAGAGCAGTCTCTTGATCATGCTGAATTTGTCTTGTCCTATGATGATCTGGAGAGCGGCCATGATATCAGATTATGAGGGTGCAGCTAAGGTGTCAGTGGAGGGGATGTGAGCGGAGGGTTGAGAAGAGGTAGCGACAACCTGTGTTGGAGGGAATAGGCCATGGCAGATAAGGATGGGAGAAGAGGCAAAAGAAGATGAAATAGATGGTAGAGGGCCAACAGATTTGAGGTAGAGTGGTCAGCAGGAGCGGAAGGTTCAAAACTGACTTATTCCAATTGAAGACTGGTTTTCTGTGGTGAAACAAATAGTGGAGACATGGTAGACAGAAAGGATTAGATTAAGAGAGTACTAAAGTCATGTGTAGGGCCGTGAGGTGGTTGAGAAAAGAGGGAATATGTGAAGGGATATGCCAGATGGTTTGAGCAAAAAGAGTGGGAATGTGATGGGATAGTTCTGGAGAACGTTCTGGAGGGGTGGAGAACGTTCTGGTGGAGGAGTTTGGTCTGAGATTGCTTGGGATTAGTAGAAGGAGAGAAAAAAGAAATAGAATTTTTGGAAGGTCGTCTTCCTGCTGATCTCTTCTTTTGAGAGGATGGGACAGGATGGAAAGTAGTTGTTGGAGCAGAGGCGGTGTTGCGCATATGAGATAAATTTTTGGTGGAAAACTTGGAAATTTTGATCAAAGATTTTTCCAGATGCAAGATAGATACTCCAAAATCCTGAAGATTTTAGTCAGGACATGCCATAAGGCACAATATTTCTTTTGTAATCTTTCTGGGCTGCACAGATCATGTGCTGGAGAATAACATGAGGTAGTTCAATCTCTTTGCAGTTTTAACAGATGATAGATGAGCAAGGCGTCATTATCAGAAACGTACTCATGACTTCACAGTGTGGAAGTAGAGGTATGTTGACACATATTGTTGAAGACTTTAGGAAGAGGCTTGAAAGTAGGTGGTAAATAACGTGTGGAGTTTCTTCAAATAGCTCACCTGAACATCGCTTTCTAAAACCCCAGAGCTGAATACAAGTTGTCACCATAGACAGCATGGACCCTTCTGTTGGAAGCTGGAAGAATGTTGGCCAAAATGTTGGAGTCAATCTGATTTCTACTCCTTTATTTGAGATAGAAAAGAGATTTTCAGCAAAGGTTTGGGCATTGCAATAGAAAGCACGAACGAGCTTCTGGGAAAAAGGATTCAGAGAATCTTTAAGAAAGAGCCATCAAGAGCATCCGTATGGTGCTGAACACATTGCCATCCACAACCAAATTATCAAACAAAGATTCTTTCCTATCCCAACCTGGCGTTAGCCCATTTTTTCATTGAAGAGCTTTTGTGATTTTGCAAGGAGATTAGAGGAGGAGCATTCTGTTTTGGTTCTTAGTTGGAGAGATGGTTCAGAATCAGAGGATGTGGAATATAGGGAAGATCGTTTGGAATTCTTTTGTGGAGAAGATTTTGGTGGAGGGGCAGTTGTAGAATGTTCTTGTGTGGTGAACGTTCTTGTGGAGGAGCAGTTGGAGAACGTTCTTGTTCTGGAGAAGTTGGTTTTGACTGGTTTTTAGGTTTTGTTTTGGGGCAAGCGTTTTCTTTCTTTGAGGATTCGGGAGATTCTTCGAGCAACAAACTGAGCAGCAATAGTGATTGTGTTTTTGGTTCTCATGGGTTTAGTTGGTGGTTTTGGTTGAGAGAGTGGTTCTTTTTGGTTTGGAGAAGGAGAAAACGATGTCATTTAACGATCTCCGTTTTTGATGGGGAGGAGTTGCGTGTGAAGGTTCAGAAGAGAAAGCCGATTTTGAGGGTGTCGAAGGGTTAGTAGTCGTTGGTGGATTTTGTGGTGAAGATGTTGGTACTATAAGCATCGTGTTTCTTTGTAGTTCAGTTTGTGTTGGTGATTTTTCTACTGGGGACACGATTCAGAAGAGTCATCACTCTCAGAGTCTGAAATGATGAAGTAAAAAGGTTTAGGGTTCTTGGACTCGATGTACCAATACAAGACTGGACGCGCATGGAGCGGCGTGGAGGAGTTATTCTGGTGCGAAGATGGGGAGGCACTTGAGCGTAGTTTGGTGTAGGACGAGTGTATAGTGGTGGAAGAAAGGTAGACAGAGACATGAGGTTAGAACTTCTTGACTATTTTGAGGAGATGGAGAGGCAGAAGATGAGTGTGGTGGTGAAAGGGCGAGGTGGTGGAGAGGGAGAACGCTCTCTGGATTGGTATGAGGACGATGAAGAGGGTGGTATACAGAGAGAGGCATTTTTTCCTGCAGACTGTTTGGGTTCGAGCCATTTTTGTTTTTTTGGGAGGAAGATGATGAAGAAGATGACGTTTTAGTAGTTCTTCCTTCATGGCGTTTATCCAAGATTGATCAGTAATAGCATATTGATTGATTTTGGTTCAATCTGAGATATCATTGCCATGCTGTCGTCATCATTTTTGAATGATCTTCTGGTTCGGATTCCATCAGCTGTGTCTCCAATGATCTGAGTTTGAGGATGATCTCCAATGGTTTTCCAGCTTTTGGTGGAGAATGAAACGGAGATTGTTTATCAATCTCTGTTTTTCTGCAGACTTGTTTCCTGCTGCGTTTCATTTTGAGTTTCTTCTTCCTCGTCCTTTTTACTTATATCTAGATCATCAAAACTCATCAAACACATATATGCATACTAATTTCAACAACATTAGTTCATAAATTGAACACTCTATAACCTTTAGATTCGGTGAGTATCCAAGAAAGATCGCTTTATCGGATTTTGCATCAAATTTCCAATAAGATCTTTGTTGTTTAGAATGTAACAGTAACAGCCAAAAATATGAAAGTAAGAAATGTTTGGTTTTCTGTGTTTTCCAGATTTCGTATGGAGTTTTGTTGATGATTTTTCTGACAGATACACGATTCAAGATATAGCAAGAAGTGTTTATGGCTTCTGCCCAAAAATACCTTTCAACATTTGATTCTTCTAAAATAGTTCTTGCCATTTCTTGTAGTGTTCTATTCTTTCTTTCAACAACTCCATTTTGTTGTGGAGTTCTTGCACATGAAAGATTGTGAATATACCAAGTTCATCAAAAAAGCTTTTGAATGAGGCATTTATGAATTCTCCTCCATGATCACTCTTTACAGAGATGATGCTGGAGTCCTTTTCATTCTGCACCTTTTTACAAAATGTTTTAAATGATTCAAATGCATCATCTTTTTGTTTTAAAAACAGAACCCATGTAAATCTTGAGAAATAATCAACAATAACAAAACCATATTCATTCCTCCTAGACTTGTTGTTTTGACAGGCCCGAATAAATCTATATGAAGTAGTTCAAGAGTTCTATTTGTTGTTACAAAATCTTTTGTCTTGCTCCTGACTTGCTTATCTTTTGCACAAGCTTCACAGATTTTGGTCTTTCTCAAAATTAAGTTTTGGTAAACCTCTAACAAGATCAAGTTTGGAGATTTTTGAAATAGTTCACATGCTGATATGTCCAGCCCTTTTATGCCAGATCCATTTATCTTTATTGATTGATATAAAGCATGATTCATCAGGTAATTCATCAAGATATAACACATAAATTTTTCTTTCGCTTACCAGAGAACAGAATTTTCCAGTTTTGGCTTTCTTGATTTCACATACCTTTGGCTTGAAAATGACTTCGCATCCATTGTCGCATAATTGACTTATGCTTAATAAATTGTGTTTCAATCCTTCCACGTATTGGACATCATTTATTTGAGCAGAGTTTGTCTTACCAATTGTTCCATTTCCCTTAATTTGAGCTTGATCATCATTTCCAAATGTGACCGAACCACCATCCTTCTTGCTGAAGGTTATGAAACAATTTCTTTCTCCTGTCATGTGCCTTGAACAGCCACAGTCCAAGAACCAAGGCTTTCTCTTTGTATTTTGAAAACCAACCTGCAGGTGATATCATTTCAGTCTTAGGTACCCACTTTGTTTTGGGTCCTTGAAAGTTAGTTTTTAAGTGGTATATCATTCTCGTTTTGGAAACAGCTGTGTTGTTGATGTTGATTCTGAAATGGGTTTTAGCAATATATGATTTAGAAGAGTTGAACTTTGGTTTAACAGATTTTTGAAACGTTCAACTTGTAACTTTGAACTTTCTCCGTTTGGGGGACAAACTGGAGACATTCTCCGTTTTGCTGTTTTTTTGATACAATCTTGACAGGATGATTCTCATGTTTAAAAAGCTTCTTTCTTTCGATTTTTCATCCCTTTTTCTGAAGTAGCAGGCAAAATCTAGATGTCCAAGTTTTTTACAATATGAACATCTAGTCTTGCATTTTTCTTCCCTTCTTCTCTGGACAAAGAAGTTTTCATAAAGTTTGGTTTTTTGAGTTTGATTGAAACCAAGACCAGCTTTATCAAAAACTCCTATTTGAGATCCCATGATGTTATGAAAAGTTTCAGTGGCTTTAATGAAGTTTAGTAAATCAGTTTTGAGAAGTTCGTTTTCATTTTTAAGTTGAACGTTCTCCGTTTGTAGCGCAGAATGGACTTCGGTGTCGATTTGGGGAACAGTGCCGATCATGTGTGATAACACAAGTGCTATCAGCATAACCAAGAACCCAGTAATGCACTCAAGGACAAAACACATTGAGGTAAGGCATCACTTCATAAGAGACCACTTTCAGAATGGAGTTATCAAACTTGAGTATGTGAACACTACAGAGAACAGTTAGCTGATATCTTCACAAAAGCATTGCCAAAAGAAAGTTTTTTGATATAAGGATGAAACTAGGGATCATTGATCATAGTGAAGTATGATTTTTTGTTGATTCTGGTATGTTTCAGTAATGTTTTCTAGTTAAATCGATTTGGAAATCGATTACCAGCATGGTTAAATGATTTATAAAATCGATTTGGGAATCGATTACTTTAGCCCAGGATTCAAAGTTCAGAAAATTTTTTTTAAACCTTCACGAGCATCGATTTGGAAATCGATAGTTAAGTGTTCAACCTTAAGACAATCGATTTGGGAATCGATTAAGTAAAACTGGAACTCGATTTGAACATCGATTTGAAATATGACCTTTACTCTTATTTTACTAGCCGTTGAGCATCATCATTACTGAATCGATTGAGGATTCCCAGCAACGGTAACCTAATCGATTGGGAAATCGATTTACAAGGTCAAGAGTATAAATAGGAACAGTTCTAACAGTTCTAAATCGATTTCTGCATTCTATTTTCCAGATTTCACTGCTTTTCTCTTGTCTGCTTCATTCTTCTGTCTCTACATCTGTTTGTATCTGCATTCTACATTCTACCTACTTCGGATCTACATCAAATTATTGATATGGCACGTGTAAAACAGACCCAAGCTCGCACTCCATCTCCCTCATCTTCTTCCACCAGTGAAACACCTTCACCCCCACCAACTTTGACAAAGAGAGTACCCATCCCAACTCACAAAGTTCTTGCCAAAGATAAGGGCAAAGCTCCTGCACCAATCCAAGAAAAGACGAAGAAACGTAAGGAACCCCCCACAGAGAAGCTCATGGCTGATGCCATGAAAGAAATATCTCAGAAAAGGAAGAAGAAACCTAATTCTTCTCCACCTCCCAAGAAGGTCTCAGCACCAAAGGAAAAGGAGGCACAACCATCTCTGTCAACAGACTTTGCAAAGAGGAAAATTCATGAGGCAAGAACCATGGATTTTGCATATTTTGATGTTGCGTTTCAGAACCACCTCAGATTTCATGGATTGGAGAGTTTTCTGTCTTCTACACTTGATAGCTACCCAAGGCTTATCAGGGAGTTTTATTCTACATTCAAGTTAACTGAAGAAGGTTTTACTGCTTTAGTTAAAGGAAAAAGGATTGCAATGTCCTTTGATGACTTCTCTACTTTGTCTGGATTGCCTTTCTACGGCAAAATCTATTGATGGCAGCTCGGAAGCTGACACTGCTGATGAAGGTTGGGAAGAAACACTTGATAGGCATACCGCAGTAAAAGACCTGATGGTCGATGGGTTCGTTGAATCGATTTCATTGCCCATTGGTCAAATGAAGGTTCAACAGAGGATGTTGATGTATACTCTGACGCGTATGCTGTTACCAAGATTAGGAAACCATGCAGTAGTCCAGAAGTTGGACATCATACTGCTATGGGGCTTATCCAAAGAGCTAAGGATGAGCTGGTGTTGGATTGTGCTAAGGCACATGTTGGAAGCATCTCAAAGCAAGCTGATGTTGCCTTATCCACAGTTGATCACAAAAAATTCTCAAACACTTCAAGGTTTCATTTGGAAATGAGGAATCTGCTAAAACCACACTGGTGTTTGGTGAATCAATTGTGAATCAAATGCAATTGAAACGGTTACACGGAAAATGGATAAGACCTCAAGCTGCTGTTGAACCAGCCCAGCCTCAGCCACAGTCTCAGCCTCAACCAGTCACTGCATCTACTACTCCTGATTTTGTGAACAGAATAATGGAATTCATTGAAGCTCATATGGCACACAATGCCAAAGTGTTAGAATCTCAGTCCAGATTGGAAGCAAGTTTAAGGACTCTGCAGGGAATCCTTGAACTCAGTTGTTAAAGATTTGGATGCGATTCAAGCACACCTAGGCATCAAACTGTCGTTTGAAGACATCACGGATATTGGTCGTCAAGCTGCAGATGAACCTAACCCGGATCCCCTAGATAACCCCTGAGACTCACGGCGAGGAGACACCTGCTGAGGTTAATACAGCGGTCTCAACCTCTCCCATAGATGATAGTGAGGACCAGCCTAGACTAGGTGATAGGACCCTTAGGTTTCATACTGTTTTGCTCTGACCTGTTATAATTCTGTGATGTATGATGAATTTTTTTTTAAAATGTTATATCATTTGGCTTAATCATCTAAGTTGCTCATTAATTGCTATGATTGATTTTGACTTGATACACATAAACTTCATTGTTTCTGATGCACTATGTTATATGATTTCAACCCAATGCTTATGTTCTGTAACATAGGGGGAGAAATTGTTTTTCTTCCTTTTGACTTAACTGACAAAGGGGGAGAAAAATTATAACTTGGTAGTTGTATTGTCGTTACAATCTGATGTTTTTGATCTGATGTTTTTTTGCTCTGATACTTAATAATACTTAAACATATAGTTTATAATACTCTTATGCTTGTTGTTTTGAAATGCTCAAGTTACAATTGTATGAATTGTCAATTATGCCAAAAAGGGGGAGATTGTGTGGACTTTAGTCCTTTGATTCCTAATTTTGACATAATTAACAAATCAACAATGTTCATACACCACATGATAAATCTAATATTGAATTGAGCAAGATTTCAGGAACAACAATCAAATCCTACACACTTGGAACAGGTTGCTTTGAACACAAGAAATCAACAAAAGTTGATTTTTGACTGAAGCAAATCGATTGGGAAATCGATTTTCATAACAAGGTGTAAGGAAAACACAACTGTTTGTGTTGTATAATCGATTGGGCAATCGACTGACTAAATTAGAAATGAAAATTGCACAAGTCAGTAGCACCCCAGTTTTGAGGGTAATCGATTGACAAATCGATTATACATTTCACAAAATAAACCTGATTGAAATAAATCGATTGGGAAATCGATTGGACAAGTCACAGTGACACACCAGTTTTAAGGGTAATCGATTGGCAAATCGATTGCTTAAATATCTTTGCAAAATAACTTTCCCTGTGACAAACACAATCGATTGGACAATCTATTGTGTTAAAATTTCAATCAAGTTAAGTTTGGTTGCAATCGATTGGGAAATCGATTGAACTAAACCCCAGGTAAGAACGTTTTCAGACAAATACATACAAATCGATTGGCACGTCGATTAACATCAAAATAGCTGAGTCACTGACTTAAACACAATCGATTGGCAAATCGATCGACAGAACTTTTGAAAACCCAGTGAACTCTGAGCTTATGGCCAAATCGATTCTGAGTATTTGTTAATCGATTATGAAGACTTAATAAATCGATTACGAAATCGATTGATATGTTTTCAGTTTTTAACATAACATCTGCAATCGATTACGAAATCGATGCATATCAGTCTTAACATAATCATTGAAAAATGTTGTTTAAAGAATCGATTGGTAAATCGATTGGCATATATAGTTTCAAGATTCAAGAAAAACAAGACACACGATAATCGATTGGCAAATCGATTAGACTGGTGTTATCACTTTAAGAAATCGATTGGTGAATCGATTGATTAATATGTTTTTCAGAAACTATATAAACTGTCTTCAATCATTCTTTCAATAACAATCTGATAAACACTTTGAATATTCTTGATATACAAAAGAACTCTCAATAACACTTGGTTAATAAACTGAGATTGCTTTTTCAGATCATAGCCAAGGAGATTATCAACAATCAATAAGAGAACTGGAAAAGTGATCTTGAAAGACAAGGGTTCTCATGAACAATCTTTGAATATCCAGAATTGTGAGAAGCCACATTGACCCAAGATTGAAGACTACTTTTTTGTTCTTCCTTTATTATGTTTGTAATAATACTTTGAAACAAAACGAAAGCGAGAAAAGCCAGCTAGAAACTGGTGGCTACTTTCTTGGGTGAGAGTGCTCAACAAGAAAGAGTCGTACTTTGATTCTGTGTTAGATTGCCGAGTATCTACAAGGATCAGAGGGTGATCAATAGGAAAGAGATCATTAAGATAGATAGGTTTTCGGGGATGAAACTGGACAATCTGTAATTGATTCTTTCTATTGGAGAAGAAAATCTGAAATCCGTTTGGATTTACAGGACTAGATGTAGGTTGTCAAGTTGACAACTGAACTAGTATAAATTCTTGGTGCAATCTTCTCTAACCCTTAACTCCTTTAATTTTCTATCTTGAAATATCTGTATATGTGATTAATATTAGATGCATGTTAAACATATTCTGTGATAAGTAATATTGTTAATCTGATAATTTGACTTGCATGCATCTTGGTTAATTGCTTATCAATCTAATAAAACTTGCTAATCTTGTATGCCACAATTTAAATTCCGCTGTGTGTATGAAATTGATTTAATTTCTTAAAGAACTGATACATTCTGATACATTCCGATTATTACGAGGTCGTACCAACCAACAACTTTCAGTGCTATTGCCTTTCCTTTCTTGACTGGTTTGTCTTCTTGCAATACTATCTCATGAGCTCTTAGAGTTCCAATTAGTTCTTCCAGAGGCAGTGATTCAAGGTTCTTGGCTTGGCTTATAGCTGTCACCATTGGTCTCCAAATGATTGGGAGACACCTCATGATTTTTCTTACTCTTTCTTGCACAGTATAGGCTTTGCCAAGAGAGCGCATTTCATTTACTATTGTGGTGAATCTTGAGTACATTTCATCAATGGTTTCTCCTTCTTGCATTTCAAACAATTCGAATTTCCTTATACCAATGTCTATCCTTGTTTCTTTGACATGGCTTGTTCCTTCATGATGAGTTTGCAATGTATCCCAGACTTCTTTTGCAGTTGTGCATTCATCTACCCTTTCACTTTCTTCCCTGCTTAAAGCACATGATAAGAATAATTGAGCTTTAGAGTTTAGGAGTACCTTAGCTTTATCTTCTGATGTCCAATCTGCTTCCCTTTTTAAAGCAGAATTCGAGTCATCTTGATCAACCCTTGGTGTGAAAATCTCCATCTGTGATGATGCGCCATATTCCTGTGTCTTGAGATTTTAAGAACAACTGCATTTTGTCTTTCCAAAAATAATAGTCTGATCCATCAAAGAATGGAGGTCGATTTGAGGATCCTCCTTCAACAATGTATTTTGCTTTCGACATTCTTCTAGATCTTTTCTCTAACACTTGTTAGGTGTTTTTGAACTTTTTAGAGACCGAGCTCTAATGCCAATTTAAGTAACAATGTCGATTTACAAGAAAGGGGAGTTTGAATTGTAAATATGCCTTTTTAAAAATTCCTGTTAAAACTTATGAAAATAACTCAAGAATGATCTTGGTTATGAAACAGAAAACGGAGAACGTTCTTGGTTTATGTTATAAAACAGAGAACGTTCTTTAATTAGCAGAAAATCAGTTTATATTTTATCTCAAATGATTAACGCATATATAATAAAGAAGGAGAAAGGAAAGAGAATACCACACAAAGATTTATCCTAGTTCACCCAACGTGGGTTACGTCAAGTCCTCACACTATGAGATTTTCCACTAAGTGTTTAAAATGAAGAACCTTCTTAGTCTTACAACACGTAGAATAAATCAACCTTGATCTATTTCTTTCTTAATTACTTTCCACCCAGAAAGCAATCACAACACCTATCTAACCTTGATAGGAAGCAATCTCAAACAAACTATAAAGAAACTCTTATAGTTTGAGTTTTTACAAATGATTGAATTTGACAGAATCTGATATTGCTCAAAACTCTTGTTTGAGAATAGATTCTTTACAGAGTATCTAATGACAATTTCGCAGCTGATATGTGAATGTGCAGCAGTGGCTGTTTCGCGAATTGCAGAAAATGATGTTGCCTCTGTTTTGCAGAATTTCAAGCTTAAGTGTGATTGTATAATGTTGATTACTTAGCACTTGAATTTCTTACTAAGAACTGAGATAATGGCCTTCTATTTAGAATAAAAATAATGGTTCTTAGAAAACAGCTTTTTGACTTTTGATGTTTTAGCATTGAAAGCATTTCTGTCCTTTCTTTGACATTTCTTCATTGATCTTGGATGGTACATTATCTGTCTTGAGTCTTGAGTGTAGCTAGAGGAGGTTGGAGAAGATTTGAAGCGAATTGCAGACTGAAACAGAGAGGAAGCAAGGCAGCTGTTGATGTGCAGAAAACGGAGAATGATTAACGTTCTTGGTTTTATCAGTTTGAACGTTCTTGAGCTTCAATAATCATTCTGGAGTTCCCGTTTTGAATGTTCTGTATTTCCTTTGTTCTTGTCTTGTCATATACCCAGTTTGATCAAGTTTTCTTGACATTTGAATTTTGGAGTTCTTAAAGCCGTCATGACTTTTGTCCATGTTTGAACTCTTTGATCTTTGCGATCGAATATCCTTTTTGAGTCTGGATTATTTGTACTTGTTCCTTGCCATGTACTTGTTAGATATGAATGATTTCTAGAGCAGATTCTTTGTTAACGATGTAGATAAACTTTGAACAACATGTTGTGATAGATAGTTCGGTGAAGCTGAAGATCATTCTCTGTTTATGATGCAGAATGATCTTGTTGTTGTCTTTTCTTGTATTTGCTTGATTCTGCTCTTAATTAAAACCACTCAAGAACACAAGTTAAAATTAACATAACATTTAGAATCATAATTAACATTCTTAATTAAACCTTTGTTTATTTTCAACAAAACTTTAAAATAGAGAGTTTGTCTCAACAATCTCCCCCTTTTTTATGATGACAAACATGTTAATTTAGATTTTAATTTGATTCTAATATAAAGAGCTGTAACAGCTCCCCCTCAATTTGTGCATTTGTTAATTCAACATAAACTAAAATATTTGAATGCAATCAGAAAGAGTTTCATTAAAGATAACAAAAGTTCATTAATATTGGCAAAGATACATCAAAAGAGGCAGAACAACAACAAGAGAGCAATAACAGAATAAAAGAAAATCTAACTTAATTCTCCCCCTTTGTCATCCAAAAAGACATAAGGGATAGACCTAAGATGCTAGGGAGGGAGAAGATCCTTCGTAGGAGGAGGATTTTTCCAGCAGGAGCAATCTGAGAGGGAGGGGGCACCGATGAGGAGGCGGAGGTGGAATTCCCAGCTTGGGAGCAAGATGATCAGCCATCCAAGTTCTGAGTAGAGCAGTCTCTTGATCATGCTGAATTTGTCTTGTCATGATGATCTGGAGAGCGGCCATGATATCAGAGTTTGAGGGTGCAGCTAAGGTGTCAGTGGAGGGAATGTGAGCGGAGGGTTGAGAAGAGGTAGCGACAACTGTGTTGGAGGGAATAGGCATGGCAGATAAGGATGGGAGAGAGGCAAAAGAAGATGAAATAGATGGTAGAGGGCCAACATATGAGGTAGAGTGGTCAGCAGGAGCGGGAAAGTTCAAAAAACCGACTTATTCCAAAAATGGAAGAAACTGGTTTTCTGTGGTGAAACAAATAGTGGAGACATGGTAGACAGAAGAGGATTAGATAAGAGAGTACTAAAGTCATGTGTAGGGCAGTGAGGTGGTTGAGAAAAAGAGGGAATATGTGAAGGGATAGTGCCAGATGTTTGAGCAAAAAGAGTGGGATGTGATGGGATATGTTCTGGAGAACGTTCTGGAGGGGGTGGAGAATGTTCTGGTGGAGGAGTTTTGTCTGAGATTGCCTTGGGATCAGTAGAAGGAGAAGAAAAAGAAATAGAATTTTTGGAAGGTCGTCTTCCTGCTGATCTCTTCCTTTTGAGAGAGATGGGACAGGATGGAAGAGTAGTTGTTGGAGCAGAGGCGGTGTTGCGCATATGAGATAAATTTTTGGTGGAAAACTTGGAAATTTTGATCAAAGATTTTTCAGATGCAAGAGATACTCCAAAATGCCTGAAGATTTTTAGTCAGGACCATGCCATAAGGCACAATATTCTTTTTGTAATCTTTCTGGGCTGCACAGATCATGTGCTGGAGAATAACATGAGTTAAGTTCAATCTCTTGCAGTTTAACAGATGATAGATGAGCAAGGCGTCATTATCAGAAACGTACTCATGACTTCCACAGTGTGGAAGTAGAGTATGTTGACACATATTGTTGAAGACTTTAGGAAGAGGCTTTAAGTAAGTGGCTAAATAACGTGTGGAGTTTTCTTCAAATAGCTCAGCCTGAACATCTGTCTTTCTAAGACCCAGAGCTGAATACCAGTTGTCACCATAGACAGATGGCCCTTCTGTTGGAAGCTGAAGAATGTTGGCCAAAATGTCTGGAGTCAATCTGATTTCTACTCCCTTTATTTTGAGATAAAAAGAGATTGTCAGCAAAGGTTTTGGCATTGCAATAGAAAGCACGAACGACTTCTGGGAAAAAGGATTCAGAGATCTTTAAGAAAGAGGTCCATCCAAGAGCATCCGTATGGTGCTGAACAGCATTGCCATCCACAACCAGATTATCAAAAACAAAGATTCTTCCTATCCCAACTGGGCGTTGAGCCATTTTTCATTGAAGAGTTTTGATTTTGCAAGGGAGATTAGAGGAGGAGCATTCTGTTTTGGTTTCTTAGTTGGGGGAGATGGTTCAGAATCAGAGGATGTGGATATAGGGGAAGATCGTTTGGAATTCTTTTGTGGAGAAGATTTTGGTGGAGGGGCAGTTGGAGAATGTTCTTGTGGTGGTGAACGTTCTTGTGGAGGAGCAGTTGGGAGAACGTTCTTGTTCTGGAGAAGTTGGTTTTTGACTGGTTTTTAGGTTTTGTTTTGGGGCAAGCGTTTTCTTTCTTTGAGGATTTGGGAGATTTTTTCGAACAACAAACTCAGCAATAGTGATTGTGTTTTTGGTTCTCATGCGTTTAGTTGGTGGTTTTGGTTGAGAGAGTGGTTCTTTTTGGTTTGGAGAAGGAGAAACGATGTCATTTAACGATCTCCGTTTTTTATGGGGAGGAGTTGCGTGTGAAGGTTCAGAAGAGAAAGCCGATTTTGAGGGTGTCGAAGGGTTAGTAGTCGTTGGTGGATTTTGTGGTGAAGATGTTGGTACTATAGGCGTCGTGTTTCTTTGTGGTTTAGTTTGTGTTGGTGATTTTTCTACTGGGGGACACGATTCAGAAGAGTCATCACTCTCAGAGTCTGAAATGATGAAGTAAAAAGGTTTAGGGTTCATGGACTTCGATGTACCAATACCATACTGGACGCGCATGGAGCGGCGTGGAGGAGTGATTCTGGTGCGAAGATGGGGAGGCACTTGAGCGTAGTTTGGTGTAGGACGAGTGTATAGTGGTGGAAGAAAGGTAGACAGAGGCATGAGGTTTAGAACTTCTTGACTGTTTTGAGGAGATGGAGAGGCAGAAGATGAGTGTGGTGGTGAAGGGCGAGGTGGTGGAGAGGGAGAACGCTCTCTGGATTGGTATGAGGACGATGAAGAGGGTGGTGTACAGAGAGAGGCATTTTTTCGTGCAGACTGTTTGGTTCGAGCCATTTTTGTTTTTTTGGGAGAAAAGATGATGAAGAAGATGAACAGTGAACGTGATATAGAGAAAGAGAGATGATTCCAGCTTTTAGGGGAAAAGAAGGTGGGAAGAGGAACAGTTTTCTGACTTGAGTGGATGGAGAGAAAAAGGTGAGTAATGATGAGTTTGTACCTAGGGAAATGGGAAAAGCATTTTGGGGGATTGGAGAGTGTATGTGTCAGCATTCTCACACCAGACACAAGGGCACGTGTAATAAATGCCAAGATTTGCCTTTTTTACTTTTGAGAGGGAAAAGCAGACTGTTGCTTTTCCAGAACGGAGAATGATGAATCGCGAAACGGAGACTGATAAACGATCTCCGTTATCTGCAGAAGCAGATTTTAACCAGAATTTTCTGGATTTTTCATGATTCTCAGTTTTTCCTTGATTGAGTTAAAACTATCCTCCACAAGCGGCTTAGTGAAAATGTCAGCACGTTGATTTTGAGTATCAACGAAGATTAATTCAACGTCTTTCTTATTGACATGATCACAAATGAAATGATGTTTTATTTCAATATGCTTTGATCTAGAATGCTGAATAGGATTTTTAGACAGATTTATAGCACTTGTATTATGACAATAAATTGGAATTTTAGAATAGCTTATAGAGTAATCTTGAAGTTGGTTCTTAATCCACAAAACTTGTGAACAGCAGTTTGCAGCTGACACATATTCAGCCTCAGTTGTGGATAGTGCTATGGTGTTCTGTTTTCTGCATGACCAACTAATTAATGCTTCACCTAGGAACTGACATGCTCCACTTGTGCTTTTTCTTTCAACTTTGTCTCCAGCATAATCAGCATCACAATATGCTATAAATATCAAAATGGGAACCTTTTCTATACCAAAGACCAAGATTAGTTGTTCCAACGAGATATCTAAATATGCGTTTAACAGCAGTTAAGTGGATTCTTTTGGCGCTGATTGAAATCGAGCACATAATCCTACTGCAAACACAATATCTGGTCTGCTAGCAGTTAGATATAGCAGAGAACCGATCATTCCACGATATTCTTTTTCAGAAACAGATTTGCCATTTTCATCTTTTTCTAAGGAAGTGGATGGATGCATGGGAGTTGTCATAATTTTTGACTCATTCATTTTATATTTGATCAACAGATCTTGATATATTTTTCTTGACAAACAAAAATGCCTTTTTCGTATTGTTTTGATTTATAAACCAAGAAAATATCTTAATTCCCCCATCATACTCATTTCAAATTCGCTTTGCATAAGTTTTGAGAAATCTTCACATAGTTTTTTCATTTGTTGATCCAAAAATGATATCATCCACATATACTTGAACAATGAGTAATTCATTTCCTTCAGTTTTCTTTAAATAAGGTAGTATCGATTTTTCCTCTTTGAAAATTGTTCTCGATCAGAAATGAACTCAGTCTTTCGTACCACGCCCTTGGTGCTTGTTTTAAGCCATAAAGTGCTTTGGTAAGTTTGAAAACATGATTTGGTTTTGCTTGGTTTTCAAAACCTGGGGGCTGTTTTACATACACTTGTTCGTTTAAAAAACCATTTAAGAAAGCACTTTTCACATCCATTTGAAACAGTTTGATGAGTTTATGAGATGCATATGCAAGAAGTATTCGAATAGCTTCTAACCTTGCAACTGGAGCAAAAGTTTCATCATAGTCTATACCTTCTTGTTGATTGTAGCCTTGAGCTACTAATCTTGCTTTGTTTCTCATGACCTTACCTTCTTCATCAAGCTTGTTTCTGAATACCCATCGAGTGCCAATAACGGTTTGATCTAAAGGATCTGGTACTAGAGTCCAAACTTCATTTTTTCTCAAACTGTAGTAGTTCTTCCTTCATGGCGTTTGTCCAAGATTGATCAGTAATAGCATCTTTGATTGATTTTGGTTCAATCTGAGATATCATTGCCATGCTGTCGTCATCATCTTTGAATGATCTTCTGGTTCGGATTCCATCAGCTGTGTCTCCAATGATCTGAGTTTGAGGATGATCTCCAATGGTTTTCCAGCTTTTTGGTGGAGAATGAAACGGAGATTGTTTATCAATCTCTGTTTTCTGCAGACTTGTTTCCTGCTGCGTTTCATTTTGAGTTTCTTCTTCCTCATCCTTTTTACTTATATCTAGATCATCAAACTCATCAAACAATATAGGCATACTAATTTCAACAACATTAGTTCATAAATTGAACACTCTATAACCTTTAGATTCGGTTGAGTATCCAAGAAAGATCGCTTTATCGGATTTTGCATCAAATTTTCCAATAAGATCTTTGTTGTTTAGAATGTAACAGTAACAGCCAAAAATATGAAAGTAAGAAATGTTTGGTTTTCTGTTTTCCCAGATTTCGTATGGAGTTTTGTTGATGATTTTTCTGACAGATACACGATTCAAGATATAGCAAGAAGTGTTTATGGCTTCTTCCCAAAAATACCTTTCAACATTTGATTCTTCTAAAATAGTTCTTGCCATTTCTTGTAGTGTTCTATTCTTTCTTTCAACAACTCCATTTTGTTGTGGAGTTCTTGCACATGAAAAGATTGTGAGATATACCAAGTTCATCAAAAAAGCTTTTGAATGAGGCATTTATGAATTCTCCTCCATGATCACTCCTTACAGAGATGATGCTGGAGTCCTTTTCATTCTGCACCTTTTTACAAAATGTTTTAAATGATTCAAATGCATCATCTTTTTGTTTTAAAAACAGAACCCATGTAAATCTTGAGAAATAATCAACAATAACAAAACCATATTTCATTCCTCCTAGACTTGTTGTTTTGACAGGCCCGAATAAATCTATATGAAGTAGTTCAAGAGTTCTATTTGTTGTTACAAAATCTTTTGTCTGCTCTTGACTTGCTTACCTTTTGCACAAGCTTCACATATTTTGTCTTTCTCAAAATTAAGTTTTGGTAAACCTCTAACAAGATCAAGTTTGGAGATTTTTGAAATAGTTTTCATGCTGATATGTCCAGCCCTTTTATGCCAGATCCATTTATCTTTATTGATTGATATAAAGCATGATTCATCAGGTAATTCATCAAGATATAACACATATAAATTTTTCTTTCGCTTACCAGAGAACAGAATTTTTCCAGTTTTGGCCTTCTTGATTTCACACACCTTTGGCTTGAAAATGACTTCGCATCCATTGTCGCATAACTGACTTATGCTTAATAAATTGTGTTTCAATCCTTCCACGTATTGGACATCATTTATTTGAGCAGAGTTTGTCTTACCAATTGTTCCATTTCCCTTAATTTGAGCTTGATCATCATTTCCAAATGTGACCGAACCACCATCCTTCTTGCTGAAGGTTATGAAACAATTTCTTTCTCCTGTCATGTGCCTTGAACAGCCACAGTCCAAGAACCAAGGCTTTCTCTTTGTATTTTGAAAACCAGCCTGCAGGTGATATCATTTCAGTCTTAGGTACCCACTTTGTTTTGGGTCCTTGAGAGTTAGTTTTTAAGTGGTATATCATTCTCATTTTGGAAACAGCTGTGTTGTTTGTTGATTCTGAAATGGGTTTAGCAATATATGATTTAGAAGAGTTGAACTTTGGTTTAACAGATTTTTTGAAACGTTCAACTTGTAACTTTGAACTTTCTCCGTTTGGGGGACAAACTGGAGAACATTCTCCGTTTTGCTGTTTTTTTGATACAATCTTGACAGGATGATTCTCATGTTTAAAAAGCTTCTTTCTTTCGATTTTTTCATCCCTTTTTCTGAAGTAGCAGGCAAATTTTAGATGTCTAAGTTTTTTACAATATGAACATCTAGTCTTGCATTTTTCTTTCCCTTCTTTCTGGGACAAAGAAGTTTTCATAAAGTTTGGTTTTTTGAGTTTGATTGAAACCAAGACCAGCTTTATCAAAAATTCCTATTTGAGATCCCATGATGTTATGAAAAGTTGCAGTGGCTTTAATGAAGTTTAGTAAATCAGTTTTGAGAAGTTCGTTTTCATTTTTAACTTGAACGTTCTCCGTTTGTAGCGCAGAATGGACTTCGGTGTCGATTTGGGAACAGTGCCGATCATGTGTGATAACACAAGTGCTATCAGCATAACCAAGAACCCAGTAATGCACTCAAGGACAAAACGCATTGAGGTAAGGCATCACTTCATAAGAGACCACTTTCAGAATGGAGTTTATCAAACTTGAGTATGTGAACACTACAGAACAGTTAGCTGATATCTTCACAAAAGCATTGCCAAAAGAAAGTTTTTTGAATATAAGGATGAAACTAGGGATCATTGATCCTAGTGAAGTATGATTTTTTGTTGATTCTGGTATGTTTCAGTAATGTTTTCCAGTTAAATCGATTTGGAAATCGATTACCAACATGGTAAATGATTTAAAATCGATTTGGGAATCGATTACTTTAGCCCAGGATTCAAAGTTCAGAAATTTTTTTTTAAACCTTCACGAGCATCGATTTGGAAATCGATTAGTTAAGTATTCAACCTTAAGACAATCGATTTGGGAATCGATTAAGTAAAACTGGAACTCGATTTGAACATCGATTTGAAATATGACCGTTACTCTTATTTTACTAGCCGTTGAGCATCATCATTACTGAATCGATTGAGGATTCCCAGCAACGGTAACCTAATCGACTGGGAAATCGATTGACAAGGTCAAGAGTATAAATAGGAACAGTTCTAAATCGATTTATGCATTCTATTTTCCAGATTTTCACTGCTTTTCTCTTGTCTGCTTCATTCTTCTGTCTCTGCATCTGTTTGTATCTGCATTCTACATTCTACCTACTTCGAATCTACATCAAAATTATTGATATGGCACATGTAAAACAGACCCAAGCTCGCACTCCATATCCCTCATCTTCTTCCACAAGTGAAACACCTTCACCCCCACCAACTTTGACAAAGAGAGTACCCATCCCAACTCACAAAATTCTTGCCAAAGATAAGGGCAAAGCTCCTGCACCAATCCAAGAAAAGACGAAGAAACGTAAGGAACCCCCCACAGAGAAGCTCATGGCTGATGCCATGAAAGAAATATCTCAG
Organism: Cicer reticulatum; assembly: GCA_002896235.1. Lineage (NCBI taxonomy): Eukaryota > Viridiplantae > Streptophyta > Magnoliopsida > Fabales > Fabaceae > Cicer > Cicer reticulatum. The sequence goes on from PGWS01035034.1 coordinate 21,217, forward strand.
AAAAGGAAGAAGAAACCTAATTCTTCTCCACCTCCCAAGAAGGTCTCAGCACCAAAGGAAAAGGAGGCACAACCATCTCTGTCAACAGACTTTGCAAAGAGGAAAATTCATGAGGCAAGAACCATGGATTTTGCATATTTTGATGTTGCGTTTCAGAACCACCTCAGATTTCATGGATTGGAGAGAGTTTTCTGTCTTCTACACTTGATAGCTACCCAAGGCTTATCAGGGAGTTTTTATTCTACATTCAAGTTAACTGAAGAAGGTTTTACTGCTTTAGTTAAAGGAAAAAGGATTGCAATGTCCTTTGATGACTTCTCTACTTTGTCTGGATTGCCTTTCTACGGCAAATCTATTGATGGCAGCTCGGAAGCTGACACTGCTGATGAAGGTTGGGAAGAAACACTTGATAGGCATACCGCAGTAAAAGACCTGATGGTCGATGGGTTCGTTGAATCGATTTCATTGCCCATTGGTCAAATGAAGGTTCAACAGAGGATGTTGATGTATACTTTGACGCGTATGCTGTTACCAAGATCAGGAAACCATGCAATAGTCCAGAAGTTGGACATCATACTGCTATGGGGCTTATCCAAAGAGCTAAGGATGAGCTGGTGTTGGGTTGTGCTAAGGCACATGTTGGAAGCATCTCAAAGCAAGCTGATGTTGCCTTATCCACAGTTGATCACAAAAAATTCTCAAACACTTCAAGGTTTCATTTGGAAATGAGGAATCAGCTAAAACCACACTGGTGTTTGGTGAATCAATTGTGAATCAAATGCAATTGAAACGGTTACACGGAAAATGGATAAGACCTCAAGCTGCTGTTGAACCAGCCCAGCCTCAGCCACAGTCTCAGCCTCAACCAGTCACTGCATCTACTACTCCTGATTTTGTGAACAGAATAATGGAATTCATTGAAGCTCAGATGGCACACAATGCCATAGTGTTAGAATCTCAGTCCAGATTGGAAGCAAGTTTAAGGACTCTGCAGGAATCCTTGAATTCAGTTGTTAAAGATTTGGATGCGATTCAAGCACACCTAGGCATCAAACTGTCGTTTGAAGACATCACGGATATTGGTCGTCAAGCTGCAGATGAACCTAACCCGGATCCCTTAGATAACCCTGAGACTCACGGCGAGGAGACACCTGCTGAGGTTAATACAGCGGTCTCAACCTCTCCCATAGATGATAGTGAGGACCAGCCTAGACTAGGTGATTAGGACCCTTAGGTTTCATACTGTTTTGCTCTGACCTGTTATAATTCTGTGATGTATGATGAATTTTTTTTAAAATGTTATATCATTTGGCTTAATCATCTAAGTTGCTCATTAATTGCTATGATTGATTTTGACTTGATACACATAAACTTCATTGTTTCTGATGCACTATGTTATACGATTTTCAAACCCAATGCTTATGTTCTGTAACATAGGGGGAGAAATTGTTTTTCTGCCTTTTTGACTTAACTGACAAAAAGGGGAGAAAAATTATAACTTGTTAGTTGTATTGTCGTTACAATCTGATGTTTTTTGATCTGATGTTTTTTGCTCTGATACTTAATAATACTTAATAATATAGTTTATAATACTCTTATGCTTGTTGTTTTGAAATGCTCAAGTTACAATTGTATGAATTGTCAATTATGCCAAAAAGGGGGAGATTGTTGGACTTTAGTCCTTTGATTCCTAATTTTGACATAATTAACAAATCAACAATGTTCATACACCACATGATAAATCTAATATTTGAATTGAGCAAGATTTCAGGAACAACAATCAAATCCTACACACTTGGAACAGGTTGCTTGGAACACAAGAAATCAACAAAAGTTGATTTTGACTGAAGCAAATCGATTGGGGAAATCGATTTCATAACAAGGGTGTAAGGAAAACACAACTGTTTGTGTTGGTATAATCGATTGGGCAATCGACTGACTAAATTAGAAATGAAAATTGCACAAGTCAGTAGCACCCCAGTTTTGAGGGTAATCGATTGACATATCGATTATACATTTCACAAAATAAACCTGATTGAAATAAATCGATTGGGAAATCGATTGGACAAGTCACAGTGACACACCAGTTTTAAGGGTAATCGATTGGCAAATCGATTGCTTAAATATCTTTGCAAAATAACTTTCCCTGTGACAAACACAATCGATTGGACAATCTATTGTGTGAAATTTCAATCAAGTTAAGTTTGGTTGCAATCGATTGGGAAATCGATTGAACTAAACCCCAGGTAAGAACGTTTTCAGACAAATACATACAAATCGATTGGCACGTCGATTAACATCAAAATAGCTGAGTCACTGACTTAAACACAATCGATTGGCAAATCGATTGACAGAACTTTTGAAAACCCAGTGAACTCTGAGCTTATGGCCAAATCGATTCTGAGTATTTGTTAATTGATTATGAAGACTTAATAAATCGATTACGAAATCGATTGATATGTGTTTCAGTTTGAACATAACATCTGCAATCGATTACGAAATCGATGCATATTAGTCTTAACATAATCACTGAAAAATGTTGTTTAAAGAATCGATTGGTAAATCGATTGGCATATATAGTTTCAAGATTCAAGAAAAACAAGACACACGATAATCGATTGGCAAATCGATTAGACTGGTGTTATCACTTTAAGAAATCGATTGGTGAATCGATTGAATAATATGTTTTTCAGAAACTATATAAACTGTCTTCAATCATTCTTTCAATAACAATCTGATAAACACTTTGAATATTCTTGATATACAAAAGAACTCTCAATAGCGCTTGGTTAATACACTGAGATTGCTTTTTCAGATCATAGCCAAGGAGATTATCAACAATCAATAAGAGAACTGGAAAAGTGATCTTGAAAGACAAGGGTTCTCATGAACAATCTTTGAATATCCAGAATTGTGAGAAGCCACATTGACCAAGATTGAAGACTACTTTTTGTTCTTCCTTTATTCTGTTTGTAATAATACTTTTGAAACAAAACGAAAGCGAGAAAAGCCAGCTAGAAACTGGTGGCTACTTTCTTGGGTGAGAGTGCTCAACAAGAAAGAGTCGTACTTTGATTCTGTGTTAGATTGTCGAGTATCTACAAGGATCAGAGGGTGATCAATAGGAAAGAGATCATTAAGATAGATAGATTTCGGGGATGAAACTGGACAATCTATAATTGATTCTTTCTATTGGAGAAGAAAATCTGAAATCCGTTTGGATTTACAGGACTGGATGTAGGTTGTCAAGTTGACAACTGAACCAGTATAAATTCTTGGTGCAATCTTCTCTAACCCTTAACTCCTTAATTTTCTATCTTGAAATATCTGTATATGTGATTAATATTAGATGCATGTTAAACATATTCTGTGATAAGTAATATTGTTTAATCTGATAATTTGACTTGCATGCATCTTGGTTAATTGCTTATCAATCTAATAAAACTTGCTAATCTTGTATGCCACAATTTAAATTCCGCTGTGTGTATGAAATTGATTTAATTTCTTAAAGAACTGATACATTCTGATACATTCCGATTATTACGAGGTCGTACCAACCAACAATTGGCCTCAGAGCCTAACTTTTCGAGAGGTAACACTCATAAAAGCACTATGGCCTCAAACGATTTTCTGGGAGAAGGCGCATCGTTAGCAAGACCTCCAGCTTTCAACGGAACAGCTTATATGTACTGGAAGCACAGGATGCTGATCTTCCTGGAAGCCAGTGGCATAGACATTCTTGACGTTGTTGAAAACGGTCCATATATTCCCAAGATTGCAGGAACAAATGACTCAATGATTATCAAGCCTAGAGCCGACTGGTCAGACGATGACAAAAAGAAGGTAGGTTATAATGCTAAGAACATTATAACATCTGCTCTTTGTGCAGAAGAATTCTTTAGAGTATCAAACTGCAAGTTAGCAAAAGAAATGTGGGACAATCTTCAAGAAACACATGAAGGAACCACAGATGTGAAGAGAGCTCGCGTAAACACACTTATGCACGAATATGAATTATTCAGCATGAAAAAGGAAAGAGAATACCACACAAAGATTTATCCTGGTTCACCCAACGTGGGTTACGTCCAGTCCTCACACTGTGAGATTTTCCACTAAGTGTTTAAAATGAAGAACCTTCTTAGTCTTACAACACCTAGAATAAATCAACCTTGATCTATTTCTTTCTTAATTACTTTCCACCCAGAAAGCAATCACAACACCTATCTAACCTTGATAGGAAGCAATCTCAAACAAACTATAAAGAAACTCTTATAGTTTGAGTTTTTACAAATGATTGAATTTGACAGAATCTGATATTGCTCAACTCTTGTTTGAGAATAGATTCTTTACAGAGTATCTAATGACAATTTCGCAGCTGATATGTGAATGTGCAGCAGTGGCTGTTTCGCGAATTGCAGAAAATGATGTTGCCTCTGTTTTGCAGAATTTCAAGTTTAAGTGTGATTGTATAATGTTGATTACTTAGCACTTGCATTTCTTACTAAGAACTGAGATAATGGCCTTCTATTTATAGGCTGGAGATGTACGAAATAGCTGTTGGAGAGGCCATGCTTTTTTGACTAAAACTTTATTTTTAGAATAAAAATAATGCTTCTTTGAAAACAGCTTTTTGACTTTTGATGTTTTAGCATTGAAAGCATTTCTATCCTTTCTTTGACATTTCTTCATGGATCTTGGATGGTACTTTATCTGTCTTGAGTCTTGAGTGTAGCTAGAGGAGGTTGGAGAAGATTTGAAGCGAATTGCAGACTGAAATAGAGAGGAAGCAAGGCTGCTGTTGATGTGCAGAAAACGGAGAATGATTAACGTTCTTGGTTTTATCAGTTTGAACGTTCTTGAGCTTCAATAATCATTCTGGAGTTCCCGTTTTGAATGTTTTGTATTTCCTTTGTTCTTGTCTTGTCATATACCCAGTTTGATCAAGTTTTCTTGACATTTGAATTTTGGAGTTCTTAAGTCGTCATGACTTTTGTCCATGTTTGAACTCTTTGATCTTTGCGATCGAATATCCTTTTAGAGTCTGGATTATTTGTACTTGTTCCTTGCCATGTACTTGTTAGATATGAATGATTTCCAGAGCAGATTCTTTGTTAACGATGTAGATAACTTTGAACAACATGCTGTGATAGATAGTTCGGTGAAGCTGAAGATCATTCTCTGTTTATGATGCAGAATGATCTTGTTGTTGTCTTTTTCTTGTATTTGCTTGATTCTGCCCTTAATTAAAACCACTCAAGAACACAAGTTAAATTAACATAACATTTAGAATCATAATTAACATTCTTAATTTACCTTTGTTTATTTTCATCAAAACTTTAAAATAGAGAGTTTGTCTCAACAGGATGCACAAGATTGGTTAAAAACCCTAATTGGACTAGAATAAACCTAGGGAGGACGAAAATGACCTAAATGTTCATCCAATGACACAAACACACCTATTGGATGCACAAGATTGGTTAAAAACCCTAATTGGACTAGAATAAACCTAGGAAGGACGAAAATACCTAAATGTTAATCCAATGACACAAATGAACTTATTGCATGCACAAGATTGGTTAAAAACCTTAATTGGACATGAATAAGTCTAGGTAGGACGAAAATTACCTAAATGTTAATCCAATGACACAAATGAACTTATTGGATGCACAAGATTGGTTAAAAACCATAATTGGACAAGAATAAGCCTA
>PGWS01035059.1:0-10990 GCA_002896235.1 Cicer reticulatum
GTAGTTTGTTTCATGTCTTAATTTGAAGTTTGTTTTATGGTATGTTTTATGTATTAAGTTGAAATTTGTTTTCATTAAACACATGTTGACTATTATGATGTACTTAATTGAACTTGCCTTCATCCTTCGTTATGTCATTTCTTGTTTATTTACAATGTGTACTACTTTTCCCTTTACTCGTGTGTATATTCTTGCATTTGTAATGTTTCTATATTTTTTTCCTTCTTTTTGATCATGTTTCAAAAGGAGGAGAAATTTGGTATTTTTGTTGCCTTAAATATCTGGTAGGTCCCTTCAAACAATTTTTTAATTAATCACATACAACAGGGGAGTACGCATAGTATTACGGGGTAACAATGATTCAATTTCCACAATATCTCTCATACATCCAACAACAACATTTTGTCATAATCAATAAAAGAGAGAATGCAAACTACAAGATTTTTGATGCAAGACATAGATCAAACCATTATGGTCAAAGCAACACACCTCAAAGGAAGAAGTCTTCAAATATATTCATCATAATAAAGCTTCAGCAATCCAAATTATTAAATGTTAAATGTAAAGGTATATCATGCAAACCGAATATTCAATGTACATGAGAACAAGTCATATTTCTACATATGCATATAAAGTATTTTCAAAGTCATAAATAGCATTAACAAAGTCTCGTTAAACTAATGTTTTGACAAAATACATAAGTGTATTCGCATACACAACATCCTGTCATATTCGAATTACAAAGCAAGTCAGAAGCAGAAAGTCTACACCAAAGTTGTATTCGACTACTGACTAGATGTAGTCGAATACACTTCAAGTCATGTGGCCAAAATCACTTATATATGTATTCGAACTAACAACCTTCTGCATCGAATACAACGTAACTCAATGCCAGAATTTTCACTAATCTGTATTCACTGAATACACACATGTTGATATTTTGAAAATACAAGTGTAATTTGTGAATATTTTTTTGAACGTTAATCAAAGACTGTGTCATTTGAGATACACACATCCTGTATTTCGAATACAACTGGAAGCAATATTAGAATTTTTCAGATCTGGAATGCTCCAGATCATTATTTTTTTCATCAAAACCTCTTGGATCAATGAGCCGCGAACTGAAGAGACTGTTTATGAGTATAATACCATAAACTACCTCAGATCACAAACAGACACAATCCTTGAATCAATACCTTGAACCAACTTTGAACAAAATTCTGATTTTTTACAGAAGTACTTAGCATTTCATTTTCAATATCATTCAGAAAGTGTTCAAGTACTTTAATTATGTATTGGATTGTTTTCAAGTATTACATCTCCTATTTCTGTATTCAATCATATTGTATCACTTGTTAAGAAAGTAATACTCTTCTTAAAAGTAGCTTAATCTAAGATACGTGGGTGCTATTTAGAAGTGTTGATTAGAAGTTATGTAGCAAATGAATCTCAGGGTGGGACTTTGCTACATTTTTCTGACATTAGTGGATCAATCTCTTGTGGTGGCAGAGGAACTGGATGTACCAGATTGGTTATACAGAGGAAGAACCATCCGATAAATCTATGTGTTATCTATTTACTGCACTTTACTATTAGTAGAAATTATATTAACTCAGAAAATTCAACTACCATATCACTGAAAACAAGAAAATTTACTAACACCTAATTTACCCCCTCTCTTATGCGTACTTCTATACTTACATATGTTATCAGTTAAGAATACACAATCACATCAAATACATAAACAATTGTGTGCACCTTTCTTCACCACAAGCACAAAGAACATGTTTACAAACACACTCTACATTCAAGCATATATAATATCGTTAGAAAGTGACCTTGCCTCGACAGTGCTTTATTACACAAGCAACTTACGCTACGCCAGCATAACCTATCTGATGATTCGAATGACACCTCTCAATTTCCTTGTACCTTAAATCAATCAATTAACTTAATCAATACAAGTTTCTAAACCAATCCCAAATGAACCCTAGGTTCGACCACTTTCCAAATCAATTAGGTTTGACTTTTCTCTTAGGTTCTCTAATTTCAAGAATACCTTGGTTTATGTACTTTGGTGGAAGCGAATTTTAAAACACTTACACTATACTTTGCAAATCTTGAAATTGTTTTTTTCAAACTTATTGAAGTTCAACTCAAATCTTTGTCTTTAACAACTTAGGACAAAATATTTTCTTAATAAAATCAATCAAAGACAAACATACTTACACCATTTGAAATTTCGAATAAATCATCCATCAACATCATAAATTTCAACAATTTAATATTTGAAAAACTAGTAGAAGGTTTTTTGTATCAAGAACTCTTATATATAAAAAAACAAATAAAAACTCAAATACTAAGAGTTTCAATGTTCTAACTATTCCAAATTATGATTCTTCCAATTTGACATTTTTCAAACCTTAATCTTTATAAACCATGCTTTGTATATAAACTTTCACATAATTAAAAACCACATTTTTACATCAACAACAAATATTTTTCAAGTTCACAATTTTCTTAAATAAGTCTCCATACTTAAAAATTCTATCATTCCAAATAAAATCACCATATAAACAAGAACCCAAAATTATAATCAATCATTGTTTTTCAAAATACCTAAATATTTTTGTTGATTATTATGACCTCGAAATAATCGGAATGTATCAGTTCTTTAAGAAATTAAATCAATTTCATACACACAGCGGAATTAAATTGCGGCATACAAGATTAGCAATTAGAGACTAGATGGTAAGAGATTAACAGAATTCATGCATCAAGTTTCGTTTACATAATTACCTAACACTAGATTGTTTAACATGCATCTAATAATTATATACAACATAAAATTTCAAGGATTAGAAAATTAAAGGAGTTAGGGTTAGAGAAGACTTGCACCAAGAATTATCCTGTTCATTGTCAACGACGACAAACGCCTACATCCATGCCTGAACCAATCCAAGTCCGGATTTCAATTTCTTCTCATAGAAAGAAATCATTACACGATCCAGTTTCATCCCCGACACCTTCTATCTTTATGATCTCTATTCCTATTGATACCCTCTGATCCTTGTAGACACTCAGCAGTCTAACACAGAATCAAAGTACGACTCCTTCTTGTTGAGCTCTCTCACCCAAGAAGGTAGCCACCAGTTTCTAGCTGGCTTTCTCGCTTTCGTTTCTTTTCAAAGTATTATTACAAACTGAATAAAAGAAGAACAAAAAGAAGTCTTCAATCTTGATCAATGTGAGTTCTCACGAATCTGGATATTCAAGGATTGTTCATGAGAACATTGTCTTTTCTCTCAAGATTACTTTTCCAGCTCTCTCATTGATTATTGATAATCTTTTTGGCTGTGATCTGAAAAAGCAATCTCAGTATGTTAACAAAGTGTTATTGAGAGTTCTTTTGTATATCAAGAATATTCAAAGTGTTTATCAGATTGTTGTTGAGAGAATGATTGAAGACAGTTTATATAGTTTCTGAAAAACATCTTAATAAATCGATTTGCCAATCGATTTCTTAAAAGTAATAAAACAGGTCTAATCGATTGCCAATCGATTATCGCCTGTCTTGTTTTTCTTGATCTTGAAACTACAGTAAGCGCAATCGATTCACCAATCGATTCTTTAAAAAAATCCTCTCAGTGATAGTTAAGACTTTATGCATCAGATTTATCGTATCGAATCAGGTGTTTGTTCAAAGTAAGGAATCCACCAAATCGATTTTCGTAATCGATTTATAAGCTCATAATCGATACAATAGCCGAATCGATTTGGCCACAAGCTCAGAGTTTCACTGTGATATTCAACCAAAGTTCTTCTCATCGATTTGCCCATCGATTGTGTCAAAGAACAGTGAAACTCAACTATTGATGTTAATCGACGTGCCAATTCAATTGTATGTATTTGCCTGAAAAGTTTCTTACCTGCGTCTAGTTCAATCGATTTCCCAATCATGGCAACCAAACTTAACATGAAATTGAAAATCACACAACAATAGAATGTCGCAATCGATTGTGTCTGTCACATGTAAAGTATATTTTGCAAAAAGTACTTAAGCAATCGATTTGCCAATCATTTATCCTCAAAACTGGAGTGTCACTGTGACTTGTACAATCGATTTCCCAATCGATTTGTTTCAATCAGGTTTACTTTGTGAAGTGTACAATCGATTTGTCAATCGATTATCCTGTAAAACAGGGTGCCACTGACTTGTGCAATTTTCATTTCTAATTTTGTCAGTCGATTGCCCAATCGATTATACAATCACAAACAGTTATGTTTCCTTACACCCTTGTTATGAAATCGATTTCCGAATCGATTTACTCAGTCAAAATTCAACTTTTGTTGATTTCTTGTGTTCCAAGCAATATGTTTCAAGTGTGTAAGATTGGATTGTTATTCCTGAAATCTTTCTCAATTGAAATGTTAGTTTTATCATATGATGTATGAACATTGTATGTTTGTTAATTATGTCAAAACTAGGATTAAGAGGACTAATGTCCAACAATATCCCCCTTTTTGCATAAGTGACAAATCATTACCACTTTTAACTTGAGCATTTCAAGACATAAACTTAACAACATTTCATAGCATCTATATCTTACCTATTATTGGCATTAAAAACAGTGTATAGATCAGTGCACATAACAGTATGATGCTATTTATCAAATCCAGAAATTTATATATGGACTTTATTGTTGCATTATAAGTATTGAGCAAACAGGACAAAATCATCAGAGTCAGTTAAAAACAGATAAACAAGTGCAACAGCAGCATTATTAAGTATATTTTTTTCCCCTTTTGTCAGTGTAGTCAAAAGCAGAAAAACAATTCCTCCCTATGTAAAGATGTTCAATGCATGTGGGGTGAAATCAGAATAACATGTATAGCAGAGCAAGTAAATCCATGGTATCAATCAAAGACCTCATAGCAGTTAATGGCACATCAAAGATTAAGATAAATGAATTCAGTACTATGAAAAGAATAATAAGACGTTGTAATTCAATAATAGATCAATGAGTACAACACGGTCATAGCAACAATGAGCACAGATCTTAAAGCTCCTTATCGGGGACCCTAGTCTAAGAGTGCTGGTCCTCTACTTTATCATATGGGAGAGGTGTAGAGACCGTTGAATGTTAACCTCAGGCACGCTGATCTACCTACAACGATGAGTCCAGGGTGTATTAGAGAGATGCCGGTTAGGTGTGCTCATGCTGATGTGTACGACCAATTGTTTGCCGAATGTGTTCTAACAGACAAGCTGATGCTATAGGGAGTGTTGCATGATCGCATCAGTCATCTCTCAACAACCACATAATCTAAGGGTATGGCTGTGAGTCGCTTAACTTTTCTTCCATCTGGATCTGTGACTACAGCATATTGCAATTGTGTGCCATTTTGAGCTTCAATGAACTTTCCTTATTATGAGCACCGAAAATCAGGAGTGGTTGGTTATGCATCGTGCAGGTTGAGCGAAGGTTGTGGCTGAGGATGTGCTGGGTTCACACAGCAGCCTTGACGGTCTTATCCATACCACCATCGTAGCCTTGTCTCAATTGCATTTGACTCACAATTGATTCGTCCAAAACTAAGAGTGGATCTTTGCAGATTTTTCATTACCTAAACGAAACCTTTAAATGTTTAAGAATCTTTGTGATCAGCTGTGGATAAGGTAACATAAGCTTGCTCTGAGAAGCTTCCAGCATGTGCCTTAGCACAATCCAAGTCCAACTCATCCTTAGCTCTTTAGATAAGCCCCATAACAGTATTATGTCCAACTTCTGGACTACTGCATGGTTTCCTGATCTTGGTACAAGCATACGAGTAAGTGTGTACATCAACATCCTATGTTGTACCTTCATTTGACCAATGGGCAATGAAATAGATTCAACGAACCCATCGATCATCAGGTCCTTTACTGCTGTATGCCTGTCAAGAGTCTCTTCCCAACCTTCGTCAGCCGTATCAGCTTCCGAGCTGCCATCGATAGACTTGCCGTAAAATGGCAATCCTGACAAGGTAGAGAAATCATCAAAGGACATAGCAATCCTTTTTCCTTTAACTGAGCAGTAAACCCTTCTTCAGTCAACTTGAAAGTAGAGTAAAATTCCCTTATCAGCCTTGGGTAACTATCAAGTGTAGATGAAAGAAAGCTCTCAAGTCCATGAAATCTGAGATGATTCTGAAACGTGAAATTAACATTATCAAAGTATGCAAAATCCATAGTTCTCGCCTCATGGAATTTTCGCTTTACAAAGTCTGTTGGTATAGAGGATTGTGCCTCCTTTTCCTTTGGTGCGAGGACTTTCTTGGGAGGGGGTGAAGAATTAGGTTTCTTCTTCCTCTTTTGAGAAATTTCCTTCATGGCATCAGCCATGAATTTCTCTGTTGGGGGTTCCTTACGTTTCTTAGTCTTCTCTTGGATTGGTGCAGGAGCCTTGCCCTTGTCTTTGGCAAGAATTTTATGAGTGGGTATTGGTACTCTCTTTGTTAGAGTGGGTGGGGGTGAAGGTGTTTCACTTGTAGAAGAAGATGAGGGTGAAGGAGTAAGAGCCTGGGTTTGTTTCACACGTGCCATACTCGTAGCTTGATGTAGATTCAATGTAGGTAGAAAGTAGATTGAATGTACTAACAGATGCAGAGACAGAAGAATGAAGCAGACAAAAGAAATCAGTGAAAGTTCTGGAAAAAGCAATGCAGAAATCGATTTAGAACTGTTCCTACTTATACTCTTAACCTTGTAAATCGATTTCCAAATCGATTAGGTTACCGTTGCTGGGAATCCTCAATCGATTCAGTAATGATTGTGTTCAACGGCTAGAAAAAATATCATAACGGTCATATTTCAAATCGATGTTCAAATAGAGTTTCCGTTTTACTTAATCGATGTCCAAATCGATTGTCTTAATGTTGAATACTGAACTAATCGATTTCCAAATCGACGCTCGTGAAAGTTTAAAAAAAAATTCTGAACTTTGAATTCTGGGCCAAAGTAATCGATTCCCAAATCGATTTTATAAACCATTTACCATGCTGGTAATCGATTTCCAAATCGATTTAACTGGAAAACATTACTGAAAAATACCAGAATCAACAAAAATCATACTTCACTAGGATCAATGATCCCTAGTTTCATCCTTATATGCAAAAAACTTTCTCTTGGCAAAGCTTTTGTGAAGATGTCAGCTAACTGTTCCGCAGTGTTAACATACTCAAGCTTAATAATTCCATTCTGAAAATGATCTCTTATAAAGTGATGTCTTACTTCAATGTGTTTGGTCCTGGAGTGCATTACTGGATTCTTGGTTATACTTATTGCACTTGTGTTATCACACATGATAGGTACTGTTCCCAAATCAACACCAAAGTCCAATAAATGCTGTTTCATCCACAGAATCTGAGCACAACAGCTCCCAGCTGCAATATATTCAGCTTCAGCAGTAGATAACGCAATGCTTGTTTGCTTCTTACTGAACCAAGACACTAGAGAATTTCCAAGCAGATGACAAGTTCCTGAGGTACTTTTCCTGTCGAGTTTACAACTGGCAAAGTCTGAATCTGAGTAACCAATCAATGTACATGTTGATCCTTTTGGATACCACAATCCAAGACTTTTAGTTCCTACCAAGTATCTGAAAATTCTCTTAACTGCACTGAAGTGAGATTCCTTTGGATTTGATTGATACCTTGCACACATACAAACACTGAACATGATGTCTGGTCGGCTTGCTGTAAGGTAGAGCAGAGATCCAATCATACCACGAAATCTAGTAACATCTACAGGTTTACCTTTCTCATCTCGGTCTAAGAAATTTCCTTGACTCATGGGTGTATCAATGGACTTAAGATTTTCAAAGTTAAATTTCTTTATCAAATCAGAACAGTATTTAGATTGACTAATGAAAATGCCTTGCTTGCTTTGGTTAATTTGAAATCCCAAGAAATATGACAGTTCACCCATCATTGACATTTCAAATTTACCTTTCATCAAATTTTCAAATTCTTTGCACAATTTATTATTTGTAGATCCAAATATTATGTCATCAACATATACTTGGACAAGCAAGATATCATTTCCAGTAGTTTTTGTGAAAAGGGTCTTGTCAACATTTCCTCTTGAAAAGTTTTGTTGAATAAGGAAATTGCTGAGCTTCTCATACCAAGCTCTTGGAGCTTGTTTTAACCCATAGAGGGCCTTTGAGAGCTTATACACATGATTAGGAAAATCAGGATTTTCAAAACCAGGTGTTTGGCTAACAAAGACTTCCTCTTGAAGGTCACCATTGAGAAAGGAACTTTTCACGTCCATTTGATAAAGATTAAAGTCCATTATACAAGCATAAGCCAATAAAATTCTTATGGCTTCTAGTCTAGCTACTGGGGCATAGGTTTCATCAAAATCTATTCTCTCCTCTTGACTATAACCCTTGGCTACTAATCTTGCTTTGTTCCTTGTTATCACACCATTCTCATCCAACTTGTTTCTGAAAACCCATCTGGTTCCTATGACATGCTTACCCTCTGGCCTAGGTACTAAACTCCACACCTTGTTTCTCTCAAACTGGTTTAACTCCTCTTGCATAGCAAGTATCCACTCACTATCTAACAGGGCTTCCTTAATGTTCTTAGGTTCAATCTGAGATACAAAGGCTGTAAAGTTACAAAACTGACTAAGGCTTCTCCTAGTTGCAACACCTTTAGAGATATCGCCTATAATGTTGTCTAAAGGGTGGTTTCTGTTGAACTTCCATTCCTTAGGCAACTCACAGGTTTCTATAGGTTCTACAAGGTCTGATCTAGTTGGAGGGTCAGCTATAGGTTGTTCTAGTGGTTCAGATTCTACAACTTCGTCCAAAATGTCATCAACCTTAGAAGGAGTTTTGTTCAAGTTTTCTGTAAAAGATTCATCAAACTTTACATGAACTGACTCTTCTATGGTCTTTGTTCTTTTGTTGTAGATTCTATAGGCCTTACTAGTTTGGGAATATCCTAAAAAGATACCTTCATCTGCCTTAGGGTCAAACTTTCCTAGGTGTTCTTTGCCATTGTTTAACACAAAGCACTTACAACCAAAGATTCTAAAGTAGGAAAGGTTTGGTTTTCTACCCTTGTAAAGCTCATAGGGTGTTTTCCTAAGCAGGGGCCTAATGAGAACTCTATTTATAACATGAGTGGTTGTACTAATTGCATCTTCCCAAAAGTACTTAGGTAGGTTGGAGTCCTTAAGCATGGTCCTAGCTAACTCTTCTAGGGATCTATTTTTCCTCTCCACTACCCCATTCTGCTGTGGTGTCCTAGGGGCAGAATATATGTGGTTGATTCCATGTAGTTCACAATAATTTTGAAAATGATCATTTTGGAATTCACCTCCATGATCACTTTTTATTGAAACAATTTTCAGATCATTCTCATTTTGAACTAAAGCAGCAAACTTTTTAAAAACTGAGAATGTATCACTTTTATGAGCCAAAAAGTAAGTCCATGTGAACCTTGACTAATCATCAACCAGCACATATCCATACAGGTTTCCACCTAAACTCTTAACTTGGGCAGGTCCAAAAAGGTCCATGTGAACTAGTTGCAAAACTCTATTTGTTCTTGTAACACCCCGTTTTTCAAAGCGAGGGTATATTTTTTTTTCAAAAGGAATTAAAATAAAACAGAGAATTAAATCAGGAAATGCCTTTGGATAAATAATTGAGTCATTATAATTTACAAGCAGCGGAAAAGTTTCTCCAATTATAAATCCAAAACATTTACACAATAACAAATGGTACATGAAACCCATTCAAGTAAAAAGTCAAACTGACAATATTAGTATAAGTACAGTTTTCCAAACTAAAAATACTCCAATCCAAAAAGAAGGACACCTAGTCCCTATACGTCATCCTAATCTGATCATCCTACCAAAAAGCTATACACCCTGAGTATCTCCACGCGCCCCGTGAGATCCTCCTAACGTAACTGCAGTCACGCGTTCCCATCTCCATTCCCGTCCGTAGGGTACGAACCGGTAGGACCGTCCTGACTCTCATCTGAGGGCAAAGCCCAGATTTCCACAATAATTGTAAAGGGTCACCAACCAAAAAAAATAACAGTTAACACATAGCAATTAAGATTTTAAATGCTCAAAATAACCTTTCAACTAAGCATGCACCTTAAAAGGGTTTCCATATGCCAAACATGCATAAACAAGGTTGAGAAATGAAGTTTTTAACAAAACAACATTGTTGTATTCGAATACAGCATCTCTGTATTCGAATACAAGGCTGTTTCAGCATTCAGCAAAAAAAACAGCATGTCTGTATTCGAATACAACAGTCTGTATTCGACTACACAGCAAGTCAGTAGCAAAATGTATTCGAATACAGCAGTCTGTATTCGACTACACAGTAAGTCAGTGGCAAAAACAGCATGTCTGTATTCGAATACAGCTTTCTGTATTCGAATACACATCAGACAGCAACAAGAAAACAACAAAATTCAGCAAAAATCAGCTTTTTTTAAAGGGTTTCAAAACCAATCAACACTTACACACAAATCCGAACAATCACACTTAGCAATTCCCACACAATCACCACGACAAATTGGGTTTCGAAATAGTTTTACAATCCATCACACTTACACACAAAATCAAAACATTCCACACTGGTAATTATAACACAATCACCACGACAACATAAGTTTCGAAATGGTTTTGCAATCAGTCGCACTTACACACGATAATCAATACATAACACTTAGCAATTCCAACACAATTACCACGACAATTCCTATTCAAACCACTCAATCATAAACTTGATTCAAACACGACTCGTGTGCCAAGCACCCTAATGCAATGTGTATATGCCAAAATGCATGGACTCGGAATTCCAAACCAAAACCCTCCTCGAAGGGCCGTAAATCATAATTGTACCGCCTATCGCAGGCCAAAGTACCAATTACCGAGGTGCCACCTATCACGGGTCAGCACAATTTACTA
>PGWS01035060.1:0-10917 GCA_002896235.1 Cicer reticulatum
AAGTAATCTAATTAAATTATTATAGATTATGGTAATCATTTTGTTTTAATAAATCAATAAAAAAAAGTCAATCATTTTAGTTTGATGATATAATTAGTTAAAATAAAATTTTAACTTATTTTATCATTAATAATGTGAGATCAATTACTCCAAAAAAAAAATATGAGATCATTATAATTATTAGAAAAACAATAATGATATTTGACATTTAATATCATGTAAGTCTGTGTTAATAAAGTCAATTAAGAAAGAAAGTGGAAGGAAAAATCAGTTTCACGTGGACGGCCCAATTTATGAATTCATTTCTCCTTCTTAAGCTTGGGTCATAATTAATTTTATTTATAGTTATACAAAGTATGATATTTTATTTTAATTATATTTAATACTTTTGAAAAGATATATTATTTTAAGATTTAAGTAAATAAATTATAGATTATACATTGTTGTTTAAATTTAAATCATTAATAATTTGTGAGATTATAAAAATTTTACTATTTCTTAAATCATTAATTGTGAATTACTCCAAAAAGAATAATATGAGATCACTTTCTAGAAATATAATGAAAACTAAATTAATTTAATATTAATTTTTTTTATTTAGAAAAACAATGACTGTGATATTTTGTCTAAATCTTTTTCCATTTAATATGTTGCTTAGTATTTGTAAGTCCCCACATTATACATATTATTTTATTGTAAGCATCAGAAGCTCAGAAAAGTGACAAAAGAAATAAATAAAATTAGAGAAAGAAAGTGGAAGGACTAAAAGTTATGGCATCAGTTCACGTGGACCCCACTATTTTATAATTCTTTTTCTCCTTCTTGTTTTGGGAAAAGGAAACCCAAAAATAAGTCTAAAACTAATTAATTAATTTTTTAAAAATTTATAGTTATACAAATATGATATTTTATTTAAATTAAATTTTAATACTTTTGAAAGACTGAAATTTTATAATTTTTAAGATTCAAACGTATCAATTAAATTATTAGATTATGGCAATCATTTTTGTTTAATAAATCAATAAAAAAAGTCAATTATTTTAATTTGTTGATATATTATTGATTAACAATAAAACTTTACTATTTTAAATCATTAATAATGTGAATCAATTACTCTAAAAAAGAATAATATGAATAACTTCTAGAAATATAATGGAAAACTAATTTAATTAATATAATTTTTTTATTTAGAAAAACAATGACTGTGGTATTTGTCTAAATTATTTTCCATTTTAATGTGTTGCTTTGTTTTTGTAGGTCCCCCCATATTATACATCTTATTTTATTGCAAGCATCTTGCTCAGAAAAAGGACAAAAAAATAAATAAAATGAAAGAAAGAAAGTGGAAAAGACCAAAGGTTATGGCATCACTTCACGGGGACTCCACTATTTCAGAATTCTTTTTCTCCCTTCTTTGTATATAGTCCACTATTTCAGAATTCTTTTTTCTCCTTCTTGTAATAGGAAAAGGCATCACTTGACGGGGACTCCACTATTTCAGAATTCTTTTTCTCCTTCTTGTATAGGAAAAGGAAATCCAACAAGTTCAGTCTCTCCCTTTGTCTCACTCACTCACTCACTCACTCACAACTCCCTCTCACATAAAGAGACTTTGTGACGGATATTGTTGGAATTCAAATGTAAGTGATGTTAGATTATTATATTGTTGCACATTTAAATTTGATTTATTTCCTAAATTGGTCTTTTTAAGTTTTTTTTCCAAATAAATTATGTAAGTATCAATACTTGCACATTTTAGTTTGTTTTTTGAATTTTCATTAAACTCCATTAAAAAAAGTTAGAAAGGGACACATATACAAACACATCATATACATAAACAACTGCACATTTATTTATCACGAGCACAAGGAACATGTATACAAACACACATTGTATTCAAGTATTGAAGTATATATCATATTGTTAGAAATTGCCCTTACCTCGACAATATTTTATTACACAAGCAACTTACGTTACAGTAGCATAACCTATTCGACAATTCTAACGACACCTCTCAATTTCCTTGTACCTTAAATCCATCAATTAACAAATTAAATAACTAATATACTACTTATGTCTTTTACATTTTGATTGGTATATAAAAAAAAGATAGAGAAAAAGATGAGAAAGGAAAAGAACGTAGAAGAAGACAAAATGAATAGAAAGTGATTTAATTTTTTTCTAGTAAAGTTTGAGAGAAAGAAAAGAATGAAAAAAGAGATAGAAGTGTATTTGTAAATGACATAAATATCCTTCAAAAAAATAATATATGATAAAGAAAAATAAAATATAAAATAAATGTTTTCTTAAATGTTTTGATTGTAGATAAATTTTTTAGTAACAAAAGATTATAGATAATTTGTAGGTAGACGTAGCTCGTGTGTCATGTTTGTATTTTAGATTTTGTATGTTATATATTATAATGTAATAATTTATGTCAATTTTTTTAAAAGTGTAATAACAAAACAACTCCATCTACGGTGATAGGAGAAAATGACTTTCTAATATATGTTTTTTTTTTATTATAAATATTCACTACTAGAAAAATTATTTTTAGCTTATATATTTAGCATCGGTCAAGCGCACAGTGCGTCAAATATTTTTAGAGAACTACAAAATCAACGATCGTTTTCAATGACCAAGTCAACGCATAAGTCATCGTACTTCGTTGCCCTTATTCAAAGTCGTCACACTTAGGAGTGTGCAAAATATATGGTTAATTGGACCATATTGATAAATTGGTTTTTAGTGCACCATAAAAAACCAAACTATTTAAATGATTCATGAATTGAACCACATATCTTAAATAACTCACTTAACCAAACTTAATTCAAAAACCATTTTTACAATTTTAAAATTTGTTTAACCTCTGAAAAAAATTTTGATTTTGATTTTGAAAAAAAATTGAAAAAACGCTTGAAAAATTTTCCCAAAAGAATTTTGAAAATTATTTTTGAAATCTTTTTTATCGGGAAATCATTTACATTTTTTTCTCGAAAAAAAAAAAGCAATTTTTTTATAAAAAAAATCTATATATTTTTTTATCAAAAGATTTTCTAAATTCAGTTTGAAACCGATTTTAACAAAAAATTTAAAATATTAAACTGGTTTAGCACTGCATTGAACTTAATTTAAAATTGGTTTTCAAGAATTGAACAAAACTATTAATGTAGTTTAATTTTTGTATCATGAACACCCCTAGCTAGCACACCTCTACTTACTATCAACATATGCAGAAAATAGAAAAGATAAAATTCATAAAAGAAATAGTAAATTGCAAAGAAAATAGACAAACTGCAACAAAAATCAAAATGTATATCAAATAAGAAATATAGAAGATTAAAAAGAGTTTATTGAAGAATCAAATAATAGAAAAATTAAAAGAAAGAAACTCTTATAAGTGAGCATTGCATGTTCATCTTATGTATTTTACACCTTCAACCAAATAATTAATATCTTCCATAATTTTAAATGGGTTTCAATGCAATTGATTATATAATTTAATGGTATTATTAATGTAATACTAATTTTTGAATTTGAAAAGAGAAAAGTTTAGATATTCTTTTTCTTCTAAAAGAAGACATTAAAACAAAAACTATGCATTAACTAAACATTTTAAACTACGTGATGTTATACTTAATACATAATTATTATGAGTTTTTTTTTATAAAAAAAAAAATGTGATTGTTATAAATCATTGAGAGGAGGCCATGTTGGCAAGAAGAGCTTAGAATGAGTTAAGAAAATAAAGTATATGTAGAGTTGCATACACAAAATTCATTAAATGTTCAATATTATTTTGAAAATTTTTATCAGTAAGATTTTGTTTCGTATATGATAATTCAATCTCATCAAAATAATTTGTTCTTTGTATTATAATTATTTTAAAAAATTTATTGACAATAATTTATATTATGTGTGATGATTCGATTTCAAAAGTGACAACTTGTATTATCATTTTCAGTTCTATGTAGAAGATATGAAAAAAATAATAGAATAGAGTGTCATGAGTTAGAATGCACACACCCACACCCACGTCATAGTAGTGACTCATTTTCATAAAAATATCATTAAAATTGAAGTGTGAAAAATTATAGTTAATATATTATATTATTCTCATCTTTTTGTTGATAGTATTAAAAAAATACTAATGTTAACTAATTATTTATTGACAAATATTTGTTTCGCGTAAATTTTTTATAATAAATTATTATTGGTATATTGTAATATACTCATTTTTATTTAGATAAT
Organism: Cicer reticulatum; assembly: GCA_002896235.1. Classification (NCBI taxonomy): domain Eukaryota; kingdom Viridiplantae; phylum Streptophyta; class Magnoliopsida; order Fabales; family Fabaceae; genus Cicer; species Cicer reticulatum. The sequence continues at coordinate 4,252 of PGWS01035060.1, forward strand.
ATAAAAACATATTAAATTTTAACTAATTGATTAATGAGTAACATTATTTCATGTATAATTATACCGTATAACGACTTATTTAGCAACTCATTTTCTGTAAATTAAGTATAACATCAAAGTGTCAAAAAATATAAATTAGTGTATTCTAATTCTTCTCATTATTAACTAATTAATTAATGACAAACATTGATCTGTTGCATAATTTTATAATCAATTTTAATTAATTTATTATAATTATCTTTATTTTTATTTAGAAAATATAAAAATATTAATTTAATTAATTGATTTGAGAGAAATATTTGTTTACATCTATCAATCGTACCAATCGTACTCTAAAATTTTAAAACATTTTAACAATTGTAGTCGAAAGGTACAGTCAGTGCTTGATTGATTTTTAAACGAGAAAAAAAAAATTAAAATTAGTCCGTTTGTTTTGATTTATATATTTTTCAATATATAAATCATACAAATATTTTCACTTTGTATATAGAAATATTAAAGACACATGTGATAATAAATACACTTTTTTTCTTAACTAATTGATTTATTAATGACTACTTTTTAATTAAATAATTAGTGACTAACATATATCTTAGATATATGATATGTATAATAAAATTAGTTAGTATGATAACTTATGGACATTGCTTATGATAATTAGTATTATTTTCTATGTTCTGTACTTATAAATAGTGCATTAGAATTTTCTTTATTATTTAAAAAGTATATTGAACAAACACGCTAATAATAAAGTATATGTCTCTTTTTTAATTAATTAAAATTTGTGAATAACTACCACTTAAGTTATAATTAGTGAATAAAATTTATTCGGTTGTATTTTTACAATTAATCATGAATTAGTATGATAATTTTTCTGTACAAATTGTATATTTTATCTATGATTATATATTTGTCATTATATATATATATATATATTATTTATAAATTAAAATTACAATTAGTATATTATATATATTTTTAAATTTTTAAGTAGAAGAAATTCATACACACTAATAATAAAATACATAATGAAATTCAATACACACTACAATCTTTGTACATCATGTCTAGTTAGCTTTTGCAAATTAAAACTCGTTATATACAATTAAGTTTTAAGCTCGACATATTTTCTATTATAGATTTATTTTTATGTTTGAATATAATCTTTTTAAAAAATTTAATGTGATATGCTACTTTACTAATAAATATATTTTATTAATTATTCTTAAATAAATAACTTACATATTTTTTTTTTTATAAATTAACGAAGTAATCGTCGATGTGATTATGAAATATTTTTTAGATCTAACATTCAAGGAGTGCCAACATGTTTTCCGCCAGACCAACTTTTGTTTTTATAAATATTCCACTATTTAATTAAAAAAAACGAACCATTAAATTAACACATGTCTTCGTTCTTTTTATTTTTTTATTTTTGTCAAATGAGAACTTATTAAAAAGTAATGTCGACTTCAAAGAGAACAATCCAAATAGTCCACCCAAAAGAACAATTAGTCCAATTACAAATTTAACTAACTCAATTAATACACAATATTAATATGTTTGATTGCGTGGTTAAAAATACTAAATGCAGGATAGTCATGCTAGAAATAGTAGATTTCATAGTCAACTTTAATAGATTTTGTCTACATATGTATTTTACAGTTTTTTTTTTCTTCATGAGACTACATAGTACATTATTATCTACTATGCTTATCCTTTTATTTTTCTTGATATTTTTTTTTTCTTTCTAAAATTTTTTATTGTAAAGTTTTTTTTGGGTGTTATTACCAAATATTCGTATATCTATGTTTAATAAATTAGTGCAGCAAACCAATATTATATCAGAGTTTTTTAAAAATTGATGCTATGTTATATTTTTTACTCATATGATATTATGTTTATATTTAAATGTTATATTCATTATTTGAAAACATTATAACATAAATTTTTTTGAAATAAAATAAAAAACTATTTTAATAATACATAAATTTAACTAATTATCTAAATAGAAATGAAAACATTAAGTTCAAATATAATTAAAAATCATTTTCGTTAGAACTAAAAAAAAAAAATATTTTCAAATGTAATTTTGATCCAAATTATCAAAACAACGTAAATTATTAAGAATATCTTTTGTAATACCTTAAATTTTAGAAAACTAAGTAGAACAAAAATGAAGTGAAAAACATCTCTCTAATAGGCGTGTAGCTTTTTATTAAGGTGAAATATATTTATACATGTCAACAATAAAGTGAATGAGTTTGCTTTAAATATATATAATAGATAATAGATAATAAATAATAGATACTTAAAAATAAACATTAGTGTTACTGTTTTTATAAATGTATTAAAAAACACTGTTACTCTTACTACAATTTTTAATATATTAAAAAAAATAGTTTATATATTATTTTCTAAAAACAGTCTTTTAGTATTTAAAAAATAAGGTGGTTTGGATTTTCAAAATGTCAACCCTTTAAAACGGAGGACAAGATTACCTCTTTGTAAACCCACTTTTGTTTGTTTCATCTCTCATATTCTCCGATTCATCTCTCCACTTTCCTCTCTTTGCCTGTCATGTTTTTTTCCTGGACAACATGAAATTTGATGATAACATAACAATTGGTGATACCAATTTGACTATGCACAATGTGCTAACGTGTGTCAACACATAATCCTATAGGAGCCTTTCCTTACCCTTGGTGCAGTGGTGCTAACCACTATTTTGAGAAAATTGTGCAAATTTAGAGTGTATAAATTTTGGCCCATTTCGTCAACCCGTCTTGACCTATAAGGTTTGATCTGTCTAAAAAAAGATTAAAAAAAAAAAAAGATAAAAATGTGACAAAAGAATAGACAAGTTTGAGTTGCTTCTCAAGTTATTCGTCCTGTTTATCAATCTCGAGAGTTTTCATTAAAGTTATGCAGAAGCTCATCATCATTCTCCAAGTTGTTTTGACAGAATCAAAACTCCAGATCGAAGCAAATACATCAACAAATATATCTAAAGTATAAAGGATCATTAAACACAAGAGAAATATGATCAAGAACAAAGAAATCATCCCAGTCAATATAGTTCAAAAAGTATTCAAAAGGCTGAAATATATTTTTATTCATGTATATTGGTTTTGGTCAAAATTGACAGGGCATTACCAACAACTCTTTTGACCATTATTAACTACTCTAAAATGCCTATAAAAGAAAGGCCAATGCTCAGGGAAATTGTAAAAGTTCAAGTGCTAACAAGTTTCATAAAATCATTCACATTCACATACTTGAAATTCTCACTTTCTCAAGAAAGAATCAGTTCTGATTATATGTCAATACTTTGTTATTATTGTACTGAATTCTTTGTAAATAATCGAATCTCAAACAAGAGCAGAGACATCTCAGATTCTATAAAAAACAATCTCATCATTATTATAAAACTCAAACTATAAGAGTTTAGTATAGTTGGGAAGATTGTAAGAAATCCTATCAAGGTTGATAGGTGACCTAATTACATCCCTTTCTGGGAGGAAGAAATTATGTTTGTAACAGATCAAGGTTGATCTGAGTTAGTTGTTGTAAAACCAATAAGGTTCTTTGTTTTGAACACTTAGTGAAAAATCTCACAGTTGTGAGGATACTGGACGTAGCTCAAGTTGGGTACATCCGTGTGTGATATTCTTTCTCCTATCTCCTTATTTATTAAGCCTGATTAATCATTTAAGTTTAAAAAAACATAAACTGAATTTCTGATTTTAAGCTAACCAATAACGTTCTCCGTTTTCTGGTTAAAAACCAATAACATTCTCCATTTTCTTTCTTAACCAAGATCATTCTTGAGTTAAATCCTTAAGATTTTCAGGAATTTTTAAATAGAGAACATTTACAATTCAAACCCCATTCCTTGTAAATCGACATTGTTACTTCAAGTTTTACCGTAGCCCACGATGAGTTAATATTCACGAGTATAAACAAGTAATACAATGGTACCAAACCTAGGAGAGAATAATGCATTGTTCAAGAATATGCTAAAAGATCCTTAATCATAGTTGTCTCTCTTCTTTTATTGTTGAATCTTCCATGGGAAATGGGTCTCTCTGATCTAGGCCCATTTACTCCATTGCAAGTCCTTGTGGTTCATAGTCATTTTTTAGGACTGACTAGGTGCACTGACATGCCACATGTGCCCTATACGAGTGCACCGTTAATCCACTTTGTCTTAGGGATAACTAGGTGCACGAACGTACACGTGGTCTAGGTGACAGGATGCATAGACGCCACTCTGCCACCTATAAAGAGACAAGCTATCAAAGCTGAGTGTGACGTCATTATATGTGTTGGATTGCATCCTCCTAGAGTCCAGTGAGTCCAATCCGAACATTCTCATTTTGGGCTAATGTTTGTGCTCTCTATCTTGGATACTTCATCCAATCCAATTACCATTGTAGTTATGGACCGGTAATTTAAAAGGTAAGACCTAAATTGTTTTCGAAAAATTGTAGACCTACCTAAAAAAAGAAAAATCATGGATCTGCAATTGTCAAAAACAAACTTAAAATTTACCAATTTAAAATATACTAGAACTAGAATGGAAAAATAAGATAAATAACAAATGGGAATATAAAATTAACGAGCATCAATTATCAATTATGCTAATCATCCATAATATTTTTTTCACATCAATGGTAGGGTAAATATCCATAATGCCTAATTCATTGTCTAGTTATAAACTCATACTAAAATTTAAAAGGACATTTCATTAGTCTCAGCCCCAAACATGGACTGCATCACCCAATCACCAACTATAAAGATGAACATAATACATAATTATATTAAATACTAATGATCTCTTTATCCAAAAAATTCAGACCAACAATTATGTCAATTCCTTACACTGTCTTCTTCTCCATCTCTCTTTCCAACAATTTCCCAGCCTCAAATTATCTTCATGTAATTGAACCCTATTATGTGCCTCAGAAGCCTTAAGAGCAATCAACTTAGAATGATATAATAAGCAACCCCAAAAAAGCAAGACTATAACCAATCAAATTAAGAGGTTGTAACAGTATCCTTAATCACAGACCAAGAAAAAGCATAAGCAACCAATCCTTCAAACACCAGCAACATTCATAGTCAAAGCTGAAGTCTTCCCAACAAGCAAAAACACAGCAAGATTCAAAGCAAAAGCACACAAAAGAATTACTCCCGAAAACCCAAAAATCAAATACCAAATTTGATTTAGCCCTCAACAAAGGGTACTCCATAACAAACAAGAAGTGACAAAAAAACCAAACAGCAAGGGCAATGTAATAAAGAGAAGTAATAGATTCAAAGATATCCCTTTCGAGTTCAAAAAGAAATTTGAATTAAAACCAAGCGCGTGCTTCAAAACGTACAGCCATCAGCTGCAACGTTACGCCGAAAACATCGAACTTGGCTTCGCCATAGGCGGCTACGGCACGCCAAGTGAAATGGAAGCCATATTGATCATGGTTTGTCTTTGAACGATTATTTGTTAAACGAAACGATGGAGTAAACAGCGACAGGCATAAGAGCTTTGAGCATTTGAATGAATGAACAGAGAGTAAATATAAGGCAGAGTTTGAGAACCAAAGGAGAGAGAGTAAAGTGCACCAATTGGGACAACTGATTTGAGGTATGTGTCTAAGGACATTGAAATTGGGTCAACTACTTTGAAGATGCGTACGAGGGTGTATGCAAGGGAGGAACAAAAAGCCATGTGAATCATTGTTAGAGAAATAGGGAATGGCCAATTGTACAATTTTTTGGTCAAAATGTTATTGTTGTAGATAATCACTGTGAAGCTTAGGAAAATCCATATGGAAACATATGTGTATGAAAGGACCACTTTTTTCACCACACTCTCTGAGACTGCCATGTGATTGTTCTTTGTTTTTGGGTTTAGGAATGAAAGTTATGAAGGAGATTTAATTGGAAGGAGGATATGAATTGAATTATTTGGAATTATTTGAAGTTGGAGAATAAAATATTTGATGCGATAATTGTGCGTTTTGGGGAGGAGGAGGAATTTGGACTATTAAGGTCGTCGGCTTTCTTCTTCTGTATATACACTAATAACGTACACGACTTCTTTTTTGAGTGATTATCTATCTTTTTTTTTATTCAAAACAAATAATTTCACCGTGTGAATTTAGATGGTGATTATTACCGCTTTACCAAAAATAATAATTTTTTATAGAGGTAAGAAAACTGTGAATGTTTAACAACTCTTCTTTTTTTTTTCTTTTTTTCTATTTACTGTAATAACAATTATTTTTCCTCTACAATAGTCTCTTATTTAGAATATAAAAAACATTTAAATATTTGAGATTTAAAATATAAAAAATTGATTTTTTAACTTTCAAAATAAATTGAGTGAACAATATTTTTTGCGGTAATTGAATCAAGTAGATGATATTTTCCTACTAATTAGTTTTTTAATAAATTAATTAAATATATTTTTGTTTCCAAAATGAATTTAAACATGTATTCTTTAAATTTTTTTTAAATCAATGATTTAAGTGGGTAGAAAAAAATTGAACTATAATCTCTTATCACACCAACTCCTCCAAGCCACTTAATCACTCTCTAAGTGAACTTCTGTAGTTAAAATTTAAAAAATCTAAGTTCAAATGTTAATTAAAATAATTTTTT
>PGWS01035143.1:0-11039 GCA_002896235.1 Cicer reticulatum
AGTCGACAAGCCTTCCTAATGCATGCATTCTTGATTACTAAATGGTTGTAGAAGGCTAATATGCCATCAATTTTTCAAAAATATAATTTTAACTTTTCAGAAACATGTTGGTTTTATTTTGATTGTTCATACTCTCTCTTATTATCCTAGCTGTGAGCTTTTGAGCCTAAACACTTAAATTCTTTGCTGTGTGATTATCCAGACATGTGTTATCCCTCTAGAACTTGCACTAATTCTGACTTGCATCACTTGTAATTTATGCATACATTGAGGCAATTTTATTGGTCGTTTGAGCCTTTCTAACTACCCTATGAAAATTTTATCCTTTGCTAGCCCCTTTGAGCCTTGCCCTTTTATTTCGGTTACTAGCCACCTTACAAGCCAAACACTTGACTTTAATTAAATCACCTTACTTGGAGTTAGGTAGAAAGAAAAAAATTATGGTCTTGATAAAATTCTAAGTTTGGGGTTGCTCATGGGATAGCAACTTTTTAAGTTTGGGGTGGGGTGGATTCTCAGAAAAAGAAAAAAAATAATAGAAAAGGAAGAAATAAAATGAAAGAAGAGAGAAAACAAAAAAACAACAAATATATCTTCTTGGTTTTTTTGTCAATGTTGAGAATCTCACATGAAAGGTGAAGAAAAAAAATATGGTGAATAAATCTGGAAATGTATGCCTAACTCCATAAAGGTAAAGCCTACTATTCCAAAATGTCCATTAACCTTACCTAAAGCCTCATTACAACCCGAAAGTCCTCCAAAATTATGTGTTTGCTGCTTTGATTGCTAACTAGAATTTTTTCAAGCCTATGGTGCGTGATGCATGTTCTAGGATTGAGTGATAAATTCATAAACACTTCTAAACACTTGAAGAGAAATTTTGGTGAGATTGTGTGAAGGAGAGTTGAATTTGATAAATGAATGCCAAGGTGTACAAATCTTGTTGTCTTATTTTTGAAAACAACCATAGAGCATGATGAATGTTTGCAGTAGCAAAAAGAACTTGGAAATTTGAGTTTGATTTTAATTTGAGAAATTAAATTTAAGTGTGCATTTAACAGACAAATATGAATTAATTGTGCTTGGGGACAAGCAATAGATTAAGTTTGGGGTTGTGATGACTCTTCATCATATTGATATTTTCACCACTGTTTAGTCTTATTATCCCTCAATCATCAGTTATTTGGATTTATTTAATACAATTTGTTGATTTGTTCTTTGAGTTATAAAATGTTTTTTGTTTTTATTTCGTTGATTAAGTAGGAATTTTGTCGTAATTTTACATTTGCGTTTTGTTTTATGCAGTGCTGAATTTGGTGAAAAATCAACAATGATATGTGGGAGTATTTAGCCATATCGGAGTTCTAGATGTCAATTAGTGTCATTCCAAGTGTACTGAAAGTACGATCCATATCTAACAACTTTCATGAAGACACGGGATCAAAGTCAGAAGAAAAACATGAGAAAATACAAAATACTCAGACAGCCAGCTGAGAATGCGCCTGGAGCGCGTCCTGAGCGCTGGAGCGGCATTTCTCAGCGTCAAGCTCTGCCAACGCGCGCTTGGAGCGCGTTTTCCGCGCCTGGGGCGCGCGACGCGCCCTGAATCATAAAAAAACGCAGATTTTTACTGTTTTAGAGATCTTTTTTGACTCTGGGGAACTTGGGAGACTTGTGCCCTAGCATAGAAACTCAAAGACGGCCGTTTCTAACGCGATTGAAGCGTTTTATTCAAGAATCATCATAATCATTCTTGTAATTCTTCTTTATCCTTATCTTTGTAATCTCTGTCATGAGTAACTAAACCCTGTTTGTTGGGATGCGTGTAACCAGAATGAAACCCTTATTTTTCTGATTTGATTTCTAGTTATAGGATGAAGTTTATTGAATTGTTTTTCTCATCTCTGTGCTTAATGCTTTTTATTGCGTGATCAACTTAAAATGTCTACGATTTGTTTTTGAAACGGAAGTGGACTTACGAATGCTTGAGATAGAAATTCATGAATTTGTAGTCTAGGGATAGATGCAGGTCATGAAACCAATTAAATTAGTTGCAAAACAATAATTTACAAGAGAATTTCTATACGGTAATGCTTAATTCTAATCTTAAATCTACTAAGGAATTAGGGGTTACTTTGGAATTAAAGGTTCTGTCACTAAGACATTAGGGCAAGAATAATAAAGAGAATTCGGTAATAATTCAATAAGGGAATTCAGTAACTAGGATCAAATTAGACACCAAGGTTGGATTCGAAGTGAAACTCATCCCTGACATTTTTCTCATTATAAAAGATCAATTTTATTATTGTTGTTAATTTCAAACATTATTTCAATCAACTTGGGAACCTTTTTGTTCAATTCTAGTAATCAAATATAATTCAATAGTAAAACGCAATACTTGAGTTCGACACTCGGTACTACCGTTTTATTATTACTTGCAACGATTCAGTACACTTGCTGAAACGCTATCACCACCGAATCTCCCACAAGGGGATCGAGGTAGACAAGGCCAAAGTTGAAGTGATTGAAAAACTTCCCCCCTACAACCGAGAAAAGCATTAGAAGCTTTTTAGGCCATGCTTGATTTTATAGAAGGTTTATAAAAGATTTTTCAAAAATTGCAAAACCACTTACAAACTTACTTGCGAAAGACACCCCTTTCAAATTCAATGAGGATTGTATACATGCTTTTAACAATTTGAAAAACCAGCTGATAACTGCCCCCATCATCACTGCACCTGACTGGTCACTACCTTTTGAAATCATGTGTGATGCAAGTGACAGTGCTATTGGGGCAGTTCTGGGACAAAGAAAATACAAGATGTTGCATGTGATCTACTATGCTAGTCATGTTTTAAATCAGGCACAACACAATTATGCTACAACTGAAAAAGAATTATTAGTTGTAGTCTGGCTTTTGATAAATTTCGGTCTTATTTATTAGGATCGAAAGTTATTGTTTACACTGATCAATGCTGCCTTGAGGTATTTTTTTACTAAGCGGAATCAACCAGGTTGCTTAGAATGGATTCCTATTAATACAAGAATTTGAAATGAGATCCGGGATAAAAAGGGGTCAGAGACACTGTGGTGCCCTATCCTCGATTGTGAGAAGTTGAGGAGAAAGAGGACATAGACCGATTTCGAGATCATTTGCTGATGAAACACATCTTTGGCATTACCAACGATACCTGGTTCGCCGAATTTGCTATTTCAAGGTGGGGGGTACAATCCATCTGATTTCACTTACCAACAACGAAGGAAGTATTATCCACGTGCCAAATTCTTATGTATGGTATGATAATCCATTTCTGTACGAAAGAGGAGTGGACGGGCTGTTGCGCGTAGATATTGTCCCGAGGAGGAACAAGAAAAGGTGGCAATGTGGCACTGCCACAACTCGCTCGAGTATGGGGGTCATTTCAGTGGTGACCATAACAGCAGCAAGAGTTCTACAATCCGGGTTGTTCTGCCTTCATTATTCAAAGATGCTAATCAACTATGTGAAGAAATGCGATCGATGCCAGCCCACCGGTAACATCTCAAAGCGGGATGAGATGCCGCAAAATCCTGTATTAGAAGTAGAAGTGTTCGATGTGTGGGGTATTGATTTCATGGGTCCATTCCCATCGTCATATAACAAAGTTTATATTTTGGTGGCGGTGGATTATGTCTCAAAATGGGTTGAAGCAATAGCTACTCCAACAAATGATTCGAAACAGGTTATCACCTTTCTCAAGAAAAACATATTCGCTCGCTTCGGCGTGCCTCGAGCCTTGATTAGTGACGAAGGCACCCATTTTCTAAACCGGAATATGGAATACCTTCTAAAGAAATATAATGTGCGTCATAGAGTGGCAACCCCATACCATCCACAAACTAGTGGGCAAGTTGAAGTCTCCAACAGGCAGCTTAAACGAATTCTAGAAAAGACAGTAACTGCCTCACGAAAAGATTGGTCAACGAAACTTGATGATGCACTTTGAGGCCTTACATGAACAGCTTTTAAGACCTCCCTGGGTATGTACCGTATCAATTGTGTATGCGTAAAAGCTTGTCAATTACTTCTCGAACAATTGATACATTCGAGCATTTGGGGCGAGAAGTTACTTGAACTTGACTTGGGGGTTGGCAAGGCGGTAGAGGCGAGAAATTCTTCAACTTCACGTATAGAGGAATTTTGGAATTTTGCTTATGAGAATGCCAAGATATAATAAAGAAAACCAAGAAAGTGGCATGACAAAAAAAATCAAAATTCAGTGAATGTCCAAGAAGGAGAACTAAGTATCTCACTATTCAATCAAGATTGATAGTGTTTCCCGGTAAACAAAAGTCAAGATGGTCGATGTCTCCTTTCAAGGTCCACCAAGGTAATTACCATCACAGTGCCTGTCGAATTGAAAGATATAACATCGCCGATCGACTTCAAGGTTCAATTGTGACTTAACAGACTCAAATCGTGATTTCTGGGGAAGAGTCAAAATTTCGATGTGAGTTCCATCCACTCTGGTTGCCTATTTTTGAATGATGGAATTGTCAAGCTCAGGACACTAAACGAGCGCTATATTGGAGCAACCCAACTTCATATCCTTTGCATTTGTAAGTGTATATGGTCACTTCATTTATTTTCTAATTAATTAGTTTGAATTACTAATTTTATTTCATTCTTTGATGTTTAGTATTATAGCCAAGTAAATCATTAATAATAATTGTGTTTGTGTGGATTGTTTTTTTTAGTTGACAGGGAGTAAAATTCTAGCGCTCTGAGTGCGCAAAGCCGTGCGCTATGAAAGCGCATTTACCAGGTTTGGCCTCTGCCACTTGCGCGCCTTGCGCGCGCCCTGGAAGCGCTTGATAGCTCGCATTTAACAACAGAATTGACCTCTGACCATTTGCGCGCCTGATGGTACTCGCACCCTGTGAGTCGCTTGAAGCGCATATTACCTAGTTTGGCCTCTGCCACATTTGGGCGCGCCTGGAGCGCTTGAAGCACTTTTTAACAGAAGTCCTGGCAATGCTGGGCTTTTAAACATTACAATAAGTAAACCTTCTCTCTTTCGCAAACACATTATCATTAAAGGTCAAGCCTCCTCTCATTCACACTAATCTACGAAAAATATGTCTCATCCTCAAGTAAGTTTCCATCTCTTATCCATACATCATCCAATCCATCATCAAGTATCCGGTAGTTTCCCTAACCCTAATATCAACTCATTCTTGTTTACTACTGATGCATGTGGGTTTTTCTCTTTAAATTTGAATCTATGCTCTAATATGTTAAAATACATTATGCATGCACGAATGTTTTGTTTAATGAGATCGAATGGGGTAATGGTTGCGAGATTGGGGGTTTGATATCATTCATTATGTGGATGCATTGCATTCCAACTGTTTGATAAAATGTCACAACAATTATTATGCTTGCATACCAAACTCTTTGTTGATGTAGGCACAACCAATGCAAATGCATTATTAATCACTTAGAATCTTGTGGTGGACCAACTCATGCCATGTATGATGTTTATTTTTCCAGGTAGACGTACCTAAATTAAGTAGCTCTACCTTGAAATATTCTGAAACTTGGGGGTGATTACTTGTTTTCAGGACCGAATGGCAAACCAACAAAAAGCAAAACGAAACTAAGGTTGCAACTACTATCTTCCTCCCCACAACACGATGTATTCCTATTCAGACCAGGGCAGGGACACAGGAATACCATGCCAAACTCTCCAGCAGTCCATAGGGTAGTTTGTAGTGAAAAAGATTTTCAGTTGGAAGACGATGGAATTTGGTTGACATCAAGCTATGATGCTTCGCCGAGGATGGGGAGAAGTTGACCACATTTGTCACCACAAGAGCAAATCATTAGATGTGGAATTCACCTACTCTAATGCTCCAACTAAAGTCTGACCAACCATATCCTCACTTTGACCAATTTGTGAGTTATCTTGAGGGGAAAAAGTGTACATTCACACCTCAAGTATTCAATGAATTTTTTGGCACTGCCGAACTATAATGGATTGCGCTTATCCTAGCTATGGAAAAACAACTTATAAGAGACAAGCAGTCAGGAAATCTACTACTAACGCATTTTATGCAGACCAGGCACAGATTGGATAGAAATATAGAGATGGCTCAGTTCGGTAAATTACAGCTCAGTGAGACCTCTCACCGATTGCTAAAGCATGAGTACTTTTGTCCATCATACACTATTGACCATGTCGAATGTGTTCCGATATAACATTTTAAAGAGCAGTCTACTACTTGCTATCTTAAAAGGTGACAGAATTATGTGGTCATGTTAATAGCCAATGGCATATTCGGGGCACATCCATTCTTGAATCCCGACAAGCTACTTCCATCACGCCTCCTGAATAGGCGAAATTATGTGAGTTGGTGCGAGTGTACCAAACAAGGCAAAGAAGGTGTTGAACCAGCTACTGTCCAATCACTGCAAGATGGAGTAACAAAACAACTCTATGATTTCAGCAGACCATACCTGTTGCCCACCAACAGCAGCAATGCCAGCAGAGGAAAATACTGAACCACAGGAACCATGTACCACCTCCACAACCATCCCAGCTCTCTAACGAAGACAGAATCGGTGAGAAATTTGAGAAACTTGATGGAACGAGTTGATGATTGTATTACGTCGGATAGAACATGCAGGATTGGGAGACACTTGGGATGGACATAATTATCTCTATCGAAGCATCTTGGTTTGCCTGGCTCTCAACAGACCACCAGGAGGTATGTTTTATGCTGATTTATTTACACATCACCAGTATCCAGGCGGACCATAGTGGCAACAGGAAGCAGATGATCTAAAACGAGGATCCTTGAATTGCTATAACTAGCAGAAGTTTTTCTTCTTGTTGTTTTGAATTTTTTTTTCTTCTCATTTTTTTTGTTCTTTTCTTGTTATTTCTCTTGTCTTTAGTCTAGTCTATTTGCTTTTCTTGCGTCGTCTTGTTTTCTGTGTTTGATGATGTAACAGTTAATTGTACTGTTGCACTTAATCTTAAATTTGCTGTTTTGTGATTTTGCAAGATTAAATTTCATTTCTTGGATTATGTTATTGTCAAGTCGACAAGCCTTCCTATTGCATGCATTCTTGATACTAAATGGCTCGTAGAAGGCTATATGCCATCAATTTTCAAAATACATTTTAAACTTTTAGAAGCATGTTGGCTTTAATTTGATGTTCATACTCTCTCTTATTATCCTAGCTGTTGGCTTTTGAGCCTAAACACTTACATTCTTTGTTGTTGTGTGATTATCCAGACATGTTTTTATCCCTCTAGAACTTGCACTAATTCTGACTTGCATCACATTAATTTATGCATACAATGAGGCAATTTTATTGGTCGTTGAGCCTTTTTCTAACTACCCTATTGAAATTTTACCTTTGCTAGCCCCTTTGAGCCTGACCCTTTTATTTCGTTACTAACCACATTACAAGAAAACACCTGACTTAATTTAATCACCTTACTTGGAGTTAGGTTAGAAAAAAAAATTCTTGTCTTGAATAAAATTCTAGTTTGGGGTTGCTCATGGGATAGCAACTTTCTAAAGTTGGGGTACATGATTCAGAAAAGAAAATAAAAAAATATAAAAATAAAAAGAGAAAAAAACTAAAATGAAAGAAGAAAGAAGAGAAGAAAGGAAGAGAAGAAAGAAAGAAGAAAGAAGAAAAAAACAAAAAACAAAAAAACAAAATATATCTTCTTGGTTCTTCTGTCAATGTCTAGAATCTCCACAATGAACAAGGTAAAGAAAAAAAAATGGATAGAAATAATCTGGAAATGTATGGCCTAACATCCAGAGGTAAAGCCTAATCCTAAAAATGTCCTACCCTTACTAAGCCCATATACAACCCGAAAGTTCCTCCAAAAATGTATGTGTTTACTGCATTGTGAGGCATATTGGGAGGATAGAGATGTTCATCGCTTTTTTTGGTATTAAGTGGGATTGGAGGTGTTATTGGAGGATAGGGAGGCTATTGGTATGGGTTGGCCATCTCACCGGGTTGGTAATTTAATTGAATTTGTTTCTTCTCATGCAGGTACCTTATCATTCTCAAAATTATTCTCCTTGGTGGTGTGATTTACTTTCCTTAAGGGCATTTTGTCTGGGTTCTTTTCGGTCTCTTTTACAAAAGGAATGTACTATTGTTGAATTCGGCCCATCTTTAATCTAAGAGAAACATGGATTTGGTGTTGGCACGTACCAGTATTCCAATTGGAACAAGAATCTTTGGCTTGAATTAGAAAGTATTTTGAAAAAATGCGTTGTCATTTATATAGTTAATGAGTTACAAGTAGCTATTGGATTCTCATCTCATTTTTGCTCATACGATTTACGGAAAGCATTAAAAACTTCGTATGGCATTAATAGCAAGTAAGCTTTGTAGCGTTGTGTTGGTTTTTATATAGAGAATGCAAGGTAAAGCTCTTGTTACTCGGATGATGTGTCAATCCATGAAGTGTCTTTCAATGAAATGGCTTATATTATCTTTGGTTGTTTGCGGTTAGAATGTTGCTCTCTTTCGTAACTTGAAATTCTTGTATATGGATAGATAACTCTCTTATATTTATAAATTAATTTTTATAATGAAAAGAAAAAAAAGCTTTTGTTTTTTACAATAAATCACATTGTTTTAAATCCCAATTGACGTGCATTGTTTTAATACGCTAACACATGTGATTCATTAGTGACTGGATGAAATTGACAACATACAAGAAGATTAGTTGCAGCTTGAGGTAAAGAGATATGGATATTCTGATTTATTTATTTTTATGATAAAGTAGAAACTTAACTTATTTTTATCATAGACCAAACTAACTCAAATGAAATGTATACTATTAATGGATATTTGTGCTATTTTTTAAAATTTGGATTATGACTAACTCAAATTAAAAAAACGTACTTATAAAGTTAGAACTATCTCTATTTATAAATGTATTTCATTACACTTACACCAAAAATAACCTTTATAACAACGTGTTTTTAAGCTCTTTACAGCGTATGTTTAAGCGATGTACTATCTAGTGTTGTTAAAAGATACAACAAACGCTATTTTAAAAATAAAAAAACGATGTAATAGGTATAATATATAGCGCTCAACGCTTTCTCTTAGACTAAGTTTTACAACGCTTTTCTTAGAAATGCATTGTAATAGTGGACATATAACGCATGATTCTTATACTAGTTTTACAATGACTTTTCTTAAAAAAAGTGTTGTAATAGGTTCATATATAGCGCATTTTTTATATTAGTTTTACAACGCTTTTCTTAAAATAAAATAAAAACATTCTAATAGGTGCATCCTAATACTAGTTTTACAGCGCTTTTTCAAAAAAAACGCTACAATAGGTACATTTTAAAAAACGCTATAAATCTATTCTAATAAGCAATGTAAAATGCTTCTCTTAGACTAGTTTTACAACGCTTTTCTTAAAGAAGCGTTGTAATAGGTGCATTCTTATACTAGTTTTACATCATGTTTTTCAAAAAAGCGTGTAATAGGTACATTTTAAAATGTTGGTTTGTATAAACAAATCTTTAATGACATCTTTTTTAAAAAACGCTGTCTTTAAATGAGATTTCAATTTTTTTCCAAAATCTTATTCAACAAGTACATATTGACACAATTGCAATTTTTTAATTCAAACATATTCACAATATGTATTCACAACAACAAGTTCAATTACATTAGTACTGTTATCAACATTAGTAGCAACATATTCACAATATCAATTACATATTCACAACAACAATATCATGCCAGTAGCAATTTTCAGCATGTCAATTTTCCAACAATTTCTTACTTTACTCTACTATAACAAAAAATAAAATAAATTAATTAGAATAATGATCACTTCACACAAAAATATACAATAATAGTTTACAATGTGAAACTCACCTATTAACAAATTATATAACTTTCAGTTTGATCACATACTAACATTAGTCTTCTTTTATTTCAGTTAGATCACTTTCAGAGTATGTTGAATTGGAGTTGTCAAAGTACTATGTGATATAATATTTGAATATAAATAAGTTAGAATAATATATTTATAATATATATAATATATATATATATAATATAATCAAAATATAATGAAAATAACGTACCATTTCTGGAATTATTTTTTGATTTATATCAACAATCTCCTTCAAGAATCGTAATATATAGTATTCGCAATCTATATTGTTAGTTTGGTGAAGGCACTATAAAATAAAACATGTACGCCAATAAATATTTATGCATTGATTGTTAATAAAATTTTAAAGGCATATAACTAAGTTCTATAACAAAAATTTCAAATCTTTATTGGAATCCATGTGATATTATTTGACTTATGCTTCGACAATGTAGCACCCCTTTGAGCACGGAAAACTTATAAAGCACTATCAAATAAATGTTATTATTATTCAATTATCAAACACATTATTTATATATGTAAGAAACAAATAAATATTACTTACGTATCGAAGATACTCTTTATATCTGAGTGATTGTTATAATCATCATGCAGTGGATCTAAATAGTATATAATTTCAGAAGCAGCTAATGACTCTTCATCATATGCATATTTTCCCACTGTTTTAGTCTTATTTATCCTCAATCATCAGTTAAATTAAGGATTTATTTGATACATTTTGTTGATTTTTGTTCTTTGAGTTAATAAAATGTTTTTTGTTTTTATTTCTTTGATTAAGTAGGAATTTGTCATAATTTTACATTGCGTTTTGTTTTAGTGCAGTGCTGAATTTTGGTGAAGAATCAACATGATATATGTGGAGTATTTCAGCCATATCTGGAGTTCTAGATGTCCAATTAGTGTCACTCCAAGTGCTAATGAAAGCTAAG
Source organism: Cicer reticulatum (assembly GCA_002896235.1). NCBI lineage: Eukaryota > Viridiplantae > Streptophyta > Magnoliopsida > Fabales > Fabaceae > Cicer > Cicer reticulatum. The sequence goes on from PGWS01035143.1 coordinate 10,877, forward strand.
ATCCATATCTACAACTTTCATGAAGACACCGGGACCAAATTTAGACGCAAAAGATGAGAAAAATGCAAAATACATCAGACAGCAGATGCTGTGCGCCTGGAGCGCGCCCTGCGCGCCTGGAGCGCATTTCTCAGGTTTGGCCTCTGCCAACGCGCGCCTGGGG